>UYWX01020500.1:0-14301 GCA_900622495.1 Hydatigera taeniaeformis | reverse complement strand
CCCCCCCCCCCCACAAGAGATTCCATTTCCAAGGCATCAAGAATCCAAACGATACTCACTGGGAATTAGGTCAGATAACCGATGAGAACACTCAAATAGCCATTTGGCTACGCGATTTTTGTATACAGACAGAAAGAAGTATAAAAGGGCTACAAGACTAGGCGACGGGGAGGCTAGTACCGTACCGACGGCGGTTCGCCATCTACTCGGCCCATTTCCCCATTCCAGGATCAGGAAGGAGTTCGGACACCACGCCGTAGCCCAATGTCGAGCCAGCAGAACGAATGGTGAAGCGCTGACCCAGTTCTATGAACTGAAGAATAATAGTAAGAGGAAGCCCTCTTAAGGCACCTGGTTAAGAAATGGCGAGTTTACCATTTTCTTTTGCATGTGCAGCTTGATTCCAGCGTCCTCTCCGGGCATTAGTAGTTCTCGACCCTCTTCCAACTGCAGAAAAGCCGGACAGTCCCATGACATGCTGAAGATCTGTAGCTGGAAGTTGTTTGTAAATGGCTTCTCTCGACCCCCTTCTTTTTTAGAAAGCATGTAAACCTGAGTAAGGGAGAGAACAACCAACGAACTAAAAGTATTGGCGGATTAGAACAATTACTAGAAGAGACCATAAAAATTTGTGGACAAATTTCAAATATTAAAATACGGTGTTTTAAGTTCCCAAGTCTCAGCTCCGAGTTACTTAAGTACACACTTGAGCCTTGAAGTAGTTGTGAATAGTGGCCGATTTCGGAGCAACAATCGCCATTCCACGCCGAATCTCATCGCGTTTTATACCGCGTAGCAGAATACCGACCTGGTCACCAGCTTCGCCATATTCCATCATCTGATGAAACATTTCAATCCCAGTAACCGTGGACTTCAGTATTTTGTTGTAGCCGATCATTTCGACTTGATCTTGCAGTTTTACTTTCCCGCGCTTAATGCTGCCCGTTGCAACCGTTCCACGACCTGTGATTGTGAAAACCTAAATACGGAAGAAAAAACAGTACAAAGTGTTTAAATGAGGCAGAAAGAATAGCTTTAAAAGCATATTAGGAAGTTAACCTGCTCAATTGGAAGAAGAAGCGGCTTATCCAGATCACGCTTGGGCATTGGCACCTCGTCAATCACCTTCAGTAGTTCAACAATTTTATTACGACCAATAGTCGGGTCCTTGTCCTCCAAAGCGTAGAGAGCCGAACCGCTAACGACCGGAGTTTTGTCGCCATCAAATCCATACTGCCTAAGGGTATCACGGATTTCTAATTCAACAAGCTCCAACATCTCAGCGTCAGCAGCATCAGCTTTATTGATAAATACGACAATATTCTCTATCCCAATTTGTTTGGCAAGCAAGAGATGTTCACGAGTTTGAGGCATTGTTCCATCAGTTGCAGCAACGACAATAATGGCGCATTCCATTTGATTAGCCCCAGTAATCATGTTCTTAATGTAATCAGCATGACCAGGACAATCTGTATGACCATAATGGCGCTTGTCCGTTGAGTAATCGACCACAGCTGCATTAATAGTAATGCCCCGACGCCTCTCCTCGGGAGCAGCATCAATTTCCTCATATGATTTGTAAACAGTCTGTCCTTTGTGGTCCTCAGACAAAACTACGGAAGGAACTCAAAAATGGAAGAATATTACCCTTAGTAATAGCCGCTGTTAGAGTGGTCTTCCCGTGGTCTACGTGGCCAATAGTGCCAATATTCATATGCGGCTTATCACGAACATAGGCCTTCTTCTGCGTCCCTATCACAGCCGAAAGGATGGCAGCGGTATGGAGCTAAAATATTTTTTTAAAAAAAAGCCGAAACAATATACCCTGGAAATTGCTATTGAACACTGAGCCACCCTTGAGCAGCACAAAAGACTCTGGCAGAAATTATACCAAAGAAAAATAGTAGCATACCGAACAGTAACGACTCAGCATTTCGGAGTAAGAACGGCACTCACAGCTACAAAATGCAGATGCTGCTGGAAAAAACGCCAGTTTTGAAAGACAGATGTCAAGATTTGAGAGGGTTCAATGAATAAGTAATGGGAGTCAGAGCAATACAAAACATAAGAGCGATTAATATGGAAGGGCAAACACGCGTCAAACCTACGTCCTAGCTCACCAAGAGGAGGCAAAACAAATTCAGCACATGAGAATTTGTGGCTATAAGTAGATTAAAACAAATACTTTCCAAATGCGTAATGCAAAAGTCGGCGATTAGGAAACTAAAATTGACCAAGAAATTCACAAGCATGATCGTCGAAAGGCCTTCAAAATCTGATTAAGGCAAACGCTTATAGCACAAATGGCAACATAAAGTTATGACCCATTTGTATTGAAGTAAAGCGTTTGTGTATATAATATGCGGTATTTCAATCATTGCTGTAAATTTTAAAGACTTCTTGCCAGGTAGAAAAAGGCAGTAAGTGAAGTTGGATACATGTATTACACTGCTCATCTCTTCTTCTGAGAAACCTTCACGGCCCTAGCTCATTAGTCATCGCAAAAAATTCGATACTATAAGGAAGCCTACGAACCAACCGCCCTGGATGACAGCTACCATGAGACTGAGAAGCGGTACATGGTGTTCTTGGCAGCTTTAGTTGGATCTGATAACAAGATTCAAGGTCGCATGCATCTGTTGAACATCAACTGCTTCCAGGACTAGACGGTGGAACTCTGGTCTAAGACAGATAATTTACAGGGAAGACCGGATGAGCTACTGTCTTGCACATAAGGAAAACCGTACAGTCATTTCCGACATCTGTACACGGATTTTACAGAGCGAATTCCGAAACGATACTCTTCCAGATAGCTCACGGCGATGCCGCTTCAGTTGTTATTAGGTTTTCTGTAGAATACAGGGATACGGTGAAGCCAAACGTAGAGGATGGAAGTTGTTAAAAATGTCGAATTCGCTTCCCACTGCCATCGGTGTAGCGGCCCGAGACTTACCACCTGGAGGAAGAAAGCGCATGCTCGCATGTTTTGCAAAGAGGATGGAACGACTAGGGTTGAGCATGACCCAAAGGCCAGTCCACGAGTACAAGGACCAGACAAATCTTAAAGTGACAGCCAAACCTAAGATGGCCACATAAACAAAGCATTACAGCCGTTTTTAAAACTAATCAGTCCACTTTTAGACTTTCGAGTTTCTGACTTCATAATATGAATGCTTGAAGAGAGCTTATAAGACATCCTTTACAGATTAAAATGGTATGGATTTTGTAGCCTCCAGATGCTTCCTATAGGGCAGTAGAAGGCATAAGTGAAGGTGAATACATGTATTCGAAAGATGGCAGGACAAATGGACCTGAGCGTGGCCCGAGGGCCAGCCCACTTGTACAGAGGCCAGACAAATTCTAAAGTGACCGCCAACCGTCAGGTAGTCACATAAACAAGGCATTATAGGACAGCAGTCCGGAGTTACTGCGATGTAAATTGTGTTCGAATTATTCGACCACCTCTCCTTTGATGTGGTTACTATTACTAGACTTGTTATGCTGCATTTTGCAATTTAATGACTCTGCTTATTTTGAAACCACGGCAATTCATAGTTCTATAGCTCAGTGGATAGGAGACGAACGGCAGTAAATAAAAGCCAAAGATCGCGAACTAAACACTACCTGTTTTAATGGGTCCTATATGGGTAAGAAGGTAAGTCAATTTGAACACCTGGGTAGATGACGACTGTTGGCACCATCATCACCCTTGTTTCTGCATTACCCGTTAATCCTGTGTGCAACGCCTAGTAAAACACTTCTAACTAGATGGCCAATTGAGGATGAAAATGGGTGGAGCTCAGAATGCAATGCTTCGTTTATGTTACCATGTATATATATGGCATTTACTTTGGCATTCTTCTTGCTCTTAATAGCCTCAGCGTCAAGCCAAGAAACTAATTTTTCTTTTCATCCTAGACCAACTTCATGCCTTCTACCACCAAGTCAGAAGTCTCGAGTCCTACACAGGCTACAGACAGTGCTAGCCCTATAACATTGCTGAGTACGCAAGTCCTACATTGCCCATTGTCCCGTTCGTTAGAAGAAAGCATTGGATCAGCTAACGGACAAGAGCATGATGACCGCCGAAGTGATCGTCGCTCATACAGCTGGTCATATAGGCAGAGCATCCTCCAAAATCCCTTACGCGCCAGTCACCGCTGTGTATTTGAAGCTGTAAAAAAACAAAAACGAGTCATCCGCGCCGGCAATTAGCTTTAATAAGACCGAGGAAAGGCATCTCACAATGTCAGCATGTTCAGCCAAACTTATAGTTATGTTTGGCCCAAAAATTAGAAAGCACGGAACAGCACTTCTAGTGAAAGTCAGCTGTGGCCAGGATCAGGCATTTAAACTGAAACGTCCTAGGATTTTTCATTAAGTAAAAGAAGTCATTAAGTTGAGCTAACTGCGTATATTTTTCGGGTGAGGAAAGGAATAGTTGGTAACCTGGGCCAAAGGCTAGACCATGCGTAAAAGAGCAAGACGAAAACATGTAACCATAATATTGCAAGAACAATTGTTGGAAATGTATTCAAATAAAAGAAACCAAATACAATCGCATAAGGAAGAGCGTAAAATATATACTGAGGTGAGTAAGTGACACTTACGAGGAAAGAGGTTGGTTGGCTTGAATGTGAATCCCAGCTTGAAGAACGCGAGGACCTTCCCGCGGAGAAACGCCGAATCACTGTCTTATCCTTGCACACATCTCCTGCTAATCTGTAAAAGATTCCTAATGCGCCTGTAGCGCCCTGAGACTTCCTAGCCAGTAATAAGAAGTCAGTAAATACAGCTGGATACATGGATTCCGAAGACGACAGGGCAAATGTGCCTGGGCATGGCCCAAAGGCCGACCCGCGTATACAAGGAACAGACAAATTCTAAGGTGACCGCCAAGCGTCATGTGGTCACACAAACAAAGTATTACAACACCATCTCCAAGTAACCATCTTGTACAGTAGGAGTTTTAGAAGACTGAGCTTAGTGTAATGCCATCGCCGAAGTCTGTATTCTAACGCGGTAAGCGGAGCAAGCAGATCGGTATTTGCGAATTCCATACGATCAAATGGACTCCATTTGTTTTCAGGCAGTTTTCCCTACGCATATCATGTGCATTTAAATCGGACAAATTTGTACGTTATGTACTCAGCGCAACACTTGATGCAAACCAATTTAAAGGCAATAGTTTAAAATTTGACAAACTGTTGTGCGCTGGGAATTGGCACAATTCTTCGAAGCCATAAAACTTATATTGCATTTCAGAAGCTAACTTTATACTTTGCTTAACTTAATTGTCCACAAGTTTAGTTGCTTCGTCGTGCAATCTGCTCAATGCGTTTTCTTAAGCCAGCTAGTTACAGCCTTGATAATTCAGGGTCACTGAGTTAGCACAGGTAGGAGTCGGTGGTCTATCTCTTACTTTGTGGTCATACTTTTTAAAACGCCATCGTTTATTATTTTTTAAACGTGATTGCGTCACCCGTCAACAACTTTCATCAATACAAGTCTGATAGTCAGAATCATGCTTTGGGGGATGCGTTCATTCATTAGCTAGCTTTTGTATCAATGTTATTTGCGTTTTTCGGACTTTCTGAAAGACTTTTTCGCATGAGCTTATTTATGCAACCCATTTTTGCTTAAAGGT
Source organism: Hydatigera taeniaeformis (assembly GCA_900622495.1). Lineage (NCBI taxonomy): Eukaryota > Metazoa > Platyhelminthes > Cestoda > Cyclophyllidea > Taeniidae > Hydatigera > Hydatigera taeniaeformis. The sequence goes on along the minus strand of UYWX01020500.1, from coordinate 8,654 downwards.
TTACAATAGTATTTTGCTGTGCATTTATGCCCCATGAGGGTTTTTTATGTTTCGAGTGCATTTTTCGTTTCCTTCAATTTCATTATGCCCATTAGTGATGAAAAACCATTGGGTGTAGTGAGTTATGACAGTGATACAGCAATTTCACCATTACTCAATCCATAGGAGTTAATTCTAAGTCGTATTGTGTTTCCGTGTAGATGAACGCTGAATTGGATAAGCGGATTTAGCTCTATTAAACGGTAGTAAAACTTTGTTGTAGATTGTAATGGAGTCACAAGTGGAGTTCTTCCATCATGCACCCGCCTCAGGCAGTTTGATTGACCAAAAAGAAGCCGCTTCTGCAGTTATGGAGGAAAATCTTTTGCTAAGGCAGGAAAATCAGCGTCTTCTTGAACAATTTTGTCAGCAGATTCACGTGAGTACTATCTATTCACTCCGTGCATAACTTTAATTGTGCGTATTTTTGCCATTACTAGGACATTCAGCGTGAGAAGGAGACAGTTCGTCTCCGACTGATAGCTGTGGAGAGCGATTACGAAGTGCAGATGAAGGAGCTGCAGATGGAAATTATGAATTTGCGTGAGGAGGTACAACAACAGAAGCGTCGTAGTGTGCAGAGAACACAGGAGCACGAGGCAACTATTCAGTCGCTGTGTGAACACAATACCGCGTTGCAAAAGAAACTCGATGAGGCCAATCAAAACACCACGGAGGCCAGTGCACAGATGAAGGAGATGCAGCATCACCTTCACATCGCTCGTGCGGCCATTCAGAACCATGTACAACAGATTGAGAACCTACGTGCTGAGGTTCGTACGCCTCTACTCCATTAAGAGAACCCTCTGCGTTATCGAACAGCCACGCTGAGTGGATTAGCCTACTATCAATGACTCGTTCGGTTTTGCATTGAGATTGGTAAATTTGTTTATGCGGACTTAGGGAATGCTTCATTACTTAGAGAAATTTTAAGAACTGTGGGGGTCTTATTCAAAAATGATCGTTTTGGACTGCCTAGTTGCCACTTGTTCCACGTCAGCTTATCTGGGCGTAGATTGCCTGATTATTTTAGGACATTTATTTATCATTCCTCGAAACCTGATATTGTATTCTTTGTCGTTCATCTTTTTTCGTTGCTTGATATGCACCATTATCACGTAAACAAGTGGATTGCAGTATGAAATGAAGGTATCCACCTACTTAAACAGGTATATTTTTCTATTATCATTTTTCAAGCCTTGGTAAACTTTTGGTCAGACCTTGGTCTGCTGCCTAAAGGGTCCTCTCAACCTCTTTACTTTGTATACAATAAGAACAGTTTGTTAACGAAGTTTCCAAAGTGTATACAATAGCACAAATTAATATAGTTGGCAGTGAAAAGAACAACTTTCTTGTCCCACGTTATCATCCTTGTATGGTTGCCTGTCTACGGCATTATGGATGTATTGTCAGGCGATGAAAGTCGCAAGTCTGTGCATATTTTTAGCAATTTTTTTTAACATTCGCAAAGCTCATTTCTCATATAGTGCCTGAGCCTTCATTAATGAAAACTCCAATCACTATACACAATAAATCATTTTAACTACTGAGTTCTAAACAATTGTCAAAACATTTCTGAAGGTTTGTCATCTTTTTTTATTTCTGCTGTTCGCCGGGCTCGAATGTAATAGAACACAACCGATTTTGTTAATTTTTTAGATTAACCACCTAAAGGAGGATAAGGCGACGTTGGAACAGAAGCTGCAGTCCATTATAGACGAGAGAGACTGCCTATTAACTACACTGTCAGACGCTCAGCAGGCCAATGCCCTTCTACAGCAGGAAAACGCCAATCAACAAATTGTGGTAAGCAGAATCCACCATATTCTACTGTTGATCCCTCTACTGGGAAAGTGAGTGATGATTAGGAAACTCGATGCCAATTATAGCTTCAGTTGCTTTTAAAACTCTACCATTGTGATCCAAATCGTGGGCTACAAGGTAATGCTTAGCCAAATGAAAGGTCCTTTTGCTGTGGCCCTTTCAGCCTTGAATTTTCGTTTTATTTCCCATCTTTGCGTAATAACTGACGTCTGGGAATGCATTTCTATGAAGCAGATCAATGTGTCAACGTTATTATCACAACTATTTCTTACGCAATCTTCCCGAATGCTTGCAACCCAGCGACTGGGAAATTCCCTTTTCACTGACCAATTAGAAAGGAGGGCATTCTCCTAACAACCATTTTTACGCCTCTGATTGGTTGTCGACCAAACTGCTAACAAGACCATTTCGATCTGCATTTTGGCCATAAAAATAACTCATTGAACAGTGTTCAAGAATTGGACACCAACAAAGTCATTATCTAATTAAATTTTCATTTCAATAAGTAGCTCTTGTACTTTGTATCGGCGGTGCCGCTTTGCAAGGCCTACACACCTAATGTGTTCAATCTACAGGCCAAAATGCGAAAAATTTTTTTGGCGGGTTCAAAAGAAGACAAATTGGTGCTACATTTTGTTCACTAGGATGTTGACCAGGTTAAGCCTGTTGGTTACAGGGTAGGACGTGTTTTCGATCCTTCACTTTAATCCAATATGAAGTAATAAAATCTGCCCCTGTGGAATACAAGCTTTGTATGCACGTTTCTATATTTATGCACTTAGATACCTAACTTTAATCACTTTATGCTCGGTAAATCATCGTAACTAGTCTTTCCGAGTCTTTGGCAGTCGGCCTTTTGAAGAGCTTCATTCCTTAACGGTGGAATGAATGATTGAGTAGAGTACAGAAACTTATTCTAACCAATGAAAAGCATACCAGGACAAATCACAATCACTACTTACCCTCCATTTATACTCCCCCTTCCCCCACCTCAAATTTGTTCAGGTAATTAAATGTTCAATTTTACCCAAGAAAGTGCTTAAAATTACTGACTGCCGACGTGCTTCATAGTGTAGCTCAAAATAAACTGCCCTGCATTCTTAATGTTATTTTTCGACATTAAGTTAATCCTTATTTCCTCCAATTTTCTAAGCTTGTATTCTGGGTTTGTGTGATTGACTCAAGGTCGTATTACTTTGCCTGAGTTCAGATAACATGTCAAGACAATGAGCTCGCACAGTTACAGGAAGCAGCTGCATTGTTGAGAGACCAACTTCAAACCCTTAATTCGGCGGCTTCACCATCTCGAAAGGCTATTGCTTCCATTGAGACCGAAAAATACAGTGGACAGAACTCAAACCCGCACCAATCGTTGATGGGCGAGCTGTCGGCTGCGAATGCAAATAATGTGGTAGGTTGACAGCTACATTTATAAGATTACTAGTACACCGGTGAAGCAAACTCCCTTGAGAGCAAACGCAGCGCTTGATGGCCACCTCAAGGCTAAGAAAAGGTGAATATTCCACTAAAACGGCCAGTAGGCTGGAATATCGGGTGGTGAAGTCCTAAGTGACCTTTTACAGAAACCGTGAACTCCAGGCGATATTTTGAGCCAACACCTTCAAAATATTCCGAACTTGAAAATGAAGGAAAGCAGGTCATGGTAAGGTCGGTACCATGCCTTTTTGGAATCATCATTTCTTTGACCAAATTGTTTCATATAGCCAAAGTGCAGTGTAAACAAAGTGCAGTGCCAAGTCTACAAGCATCCACTGAAACCACTCTTGGCGTGTATGTTAGATTGGATCGCCTACTAATGATTGACAGTCACTTCGATAAAAACAACCTTCTTTACTTACAGCCGTAATAGTGTAGAAGGGCGGTCCTTATTTAATTTCTTATTCATTTGAAGGTGAGTTGGCCCAATATATTACTGCTACCCAGAGATTCAGGCACTCGCGTTTTTCTCAATGCTACTTAAAGTGTGACAGGATCGGAAACGTGGCTTAAGGCAGAAATGCAACGCTAGACGCCAATCCAGTTAGATCCATTATTAAGGGGTTTAATCTGCAGCCTAACTCATAGAGTGGTTGTATGAGCTGGAGATTAGATCGGCAACCTTTGATTTCATGGGATTGAGAAGGAATTATGTTGGTGAGCGGTGTCGAAATTCCGACTGAATTCCCTCCTGGAACTCCTATCAAGCGGGGTACTTGAAGTTACCTCTGAATGGTGTAGGTGATGTTAGATGGGTAGGTGGTAGATTTGAATGAAAGTGAAGATTGTTTGCCACTGTATAGTTGAGGCCTTTCTGATATCCATCATTCCCATAGCCATTACAAACACACAGTCACTGACCGCATTGTTTATTTAGATCGAAAATGAGTAACTATCTTAGGAAGTTTCTGTTTGAATTTAGGAGGACGATTGGTGGTACAAACACGTTCAACTTGATCCCACAATGACCGAATTCTACGAAGATGATGGAATTGAGATCGATGATGCCTCTCTACTAGCCGCTATGACATCCAGCGGTAGGGTACTTCTATCTGGTGAAGGTGACAATGCAAATAAAATGGACGCGGGCGAACATTCTGGTGCAAATGGTTCCACAGAAGAGGAGTTCCTCGGCGACTTTCGTACCGAGGTTGCTGAAGTAAGTTTCAGTAGGCTTGGACAGGAACTTGCCACGGTTCTGCATCCACATAAAGTAGTTTAAGGCCATAAGTCTCACTCCAACAACACTATATGTGGGGTTGTCAACCCCATGCAAGACGGACCCGTTCAGGTGTCATAGTGGAGGTGACTCGAGCGCGGCATGATCCATCGTTCCCATCCCCTCTGTTTATGGCATTGCAAGCTGTGGGCTGTATTCAGTCAACCATGTTCCATAACTGCCACGACGTGGGTGGCTGTATATCAGACGGCCATGGTAACATGCCTAGGCGTTGCTGTCTGTCCCGTGGAGGAGGAAAGGTACTGCTAATGGAAATTAGAAGTGGAAAGTCATGCAATTTTCCCTTCTCTCTCCGCATGAGTGGGTTCATTCTGACTGCCCATCATTTTGGCACCGGAGGACGTTCGTTGCATGCGAACTCTATACTGGTTTGGTGGCAGCGCCCTCGCTGCTGCCAGGACGAAGCAAGTGGGGTGATTTTGGCGGAACTGTTTGTGATTAGATTTACCAACAACTACGCCAGATGTGTGTTGAGGTGAGTGCTCAATCCTCCACCAACACCTCGTCGACGACGGACCACAGACCAGGAGACTGGACGCCCGACCAACTGGCACGCATTGAGTGGGACTGTCGTCTTGCATCACTGCGCAACGTCCTCACGGATCTACGTGGCCTCCTTCAGGATCTTGTTGCTATTCCTACAAAGGTATTCTCCTCCTTGACTGCGTGTTTTGTTAGTAGTATTGTGACATTAGAACTATGTGAGGTGAGAAGTGGTAGAGATGTTGGGTCAAACAGTTGAATTAGGACAGCATTTGAATGTTCTTTCCAACTGTGAATTCTGCTTTGCATGATCGCGATGTCGTCAGAGGGCTCATTATTCGAGAAAAGAAAAATTTTTTCACTCTCCTTCCGACATCCTTGTCAGCCCATTTTTTTTTGGATCTTGTGGCCGGTCCACATTCACCCGACTTCCACCATCATAACTTGCACTATTGCGCCTGTATGGGCCCGCTAAGCCCACCAAATGTTACTGTTTCAATGGTCTCCATGTACACTTCTGTTTACGCTCTCCAAGGGACTCATTAACCGAGGCTTGTGCTCAGAGGGTAATAGTTCCAACCTTGTCATCAAAAAGTACCACCATCCATACTTAGGAGAAAGTTATGCTCCGAGAGTCACCTGTAACACAAGCGGAGAAGAACATTTAGTCTATCTATTGTCCCTAGCAGGACAAAATCACCAGTGCCGCTGTTATTTGTGGAAGCATTAAGTTGGACTGAAGTTGCTTCAACGTGCCTGTTCTTTCACCTTTCTAGACCTGAGGAGTGGTAAAACAAGCCGATGACTGAGGTGCATTCTGTTGCATGCCGTCTCCCTCTTTACGCTGTTTCTTCCTCCCATCTGGAATGCTTTGATTCAACCCTTTTCATGAGCAGAAAACTGTAACACTATTTGTATATTAAATTGGTGTTGTGGTTCTTTGAATCGTGCAGCCCCTTTCACTTTCGGTTGGGGATAAATACACAAATGGTCGCATCAATTCTTTCATTGCAGGCATGCACATTGAGAAGGACGGTGCGCTCCGATTTCTCCTTCTCGTTCTGACATCTTAGACCTCCGAATGATCTCCACAGCGGTTCATTTCCACCTCTCCACAAAAGAGTTGTGCAACATTTCAGTCAGCAGACACAAATTGACCATCTGACTAGCGTCTTATCAGGAAAAGCAATCGAAGTAATCGAAGGGGATCCTCTTGATGCTTCAATTACTTACAGTTTATGATTGTCTGTCCTAGTGGTCGCACGTCAGTCTATCTATATGCGCATAAACAGTTTTCATCAATCGTGTAGCAAAATGCAATTCTTGTCAAAGTTTCCCATTCGATAGATGGTGGTAGTGATGGGATGTGATGACGAGGGATGGGGAGGAATGGGTATCTCCTCAGGCCCTAAATTCATTAGTTCAACTGTTGACATCCCAATGGTTCGCAATATGAAAAGAGTTAGCTGCAGGCAGCAGTGGAGTTCAAAGCATCGATTATGAAAGGGTTTCACTTCAGTCTTGAGAACTTTCCTGTTTGTGTTGTAATCGGGACCAATAAAGTGGGTAATTAAAGTCCATCTCGTCGATGAGGAGAAGATTAACAAAGCCCATGTTGTAGGGAGCCAGTCAGGAGGTCCCAGCGCAGTACGGCCGTTCATTCATTAAATAATCTTGGTAAACCTTATTCGTCTTCACAAATGAGGTGGGTTTTGTTGACCTCAGTGCACAGTGGTTTGTGAAGATCTATTTCAATGCTTAAACCTGGATTCTTATTTCATTAGTTATAACTGTATGTGCTACCAGCCTTCAGTAGGACGTAATTACCTGAATATGAGTAAAAAGCTGATCTTATAAATGATTCCTGTGTAAATCCGACTATCGTAATCTCATTGTAAATTTAGACTTCAGTCCCTTAATATTTAAGTGGTGATAAAACACAAAAAGGCAACAAATTTCAATTACAAGCATCCTGTTCTTGAATGGAAGACAACGCAATCAGGCGCATTCATAAAATCGTTGAAGAAGGGAATGTACTACGTTTTACAGTCTTCATCCAAAACACTGTTTAATCTCATAGTAAAATAGATTGCCATTGCTTACAAAGTTTACTTTGAGCAGTCATAAATCACGCAAGTGGAGTGTTGTATGATTGAGATATCGGTAGTTTCAAAACGGAAACTTCAGAGTGAATATGCCTGCTGGTCTACGTGCATGGACAAAGCGAACAAACGTAAAGACCGACGTGACAAAAATAGGGGTTCAAATATTCCTCTATTTCCTTACAATAGTCGTTAGCAGATTTACGCCGCCTCCTACCACGATCGCTACACAAAATGTTTGACGATTGACCTTAAGTAAAGTCTTGGCAATAAAGTCTCTCAAAAAAGCGTTTTCGTCAATCTGAATTAGTAAGGCATCATTTAGGCTCAAAGGGTACACAGAAAGAGTTACTTAAAATAATAAGAGAAAAAGAGGGAAACACTATGTAAAGACAATACCGGAAAAAAGTAGCGCAAAGGAGTGCACTCGCAAGTGCAGAAGAACAATGCGCTCTACACAATCAAAAGAAAACAGACTTACAATCCCCTCGGCAGCTGTCAGTTGCGTCAAGCTTTTAAAGTTAAAAAAATTAATGCAAAATATTCCCATAAAAGAAGAGTGGCCCTAATTAACTTGATGGCAGAGCACGAGACACTAAAAAGCAAATGTTAAAATATGTCGTTTTAAAGAGTATTTTAGAGATTACTAAGATGGAGTGACGCTTCTTCAAGTGAGTCAGAAGTGGAATCAAATTGCCTTAATCGCCTCCAGGTGGCACGGTCTCCTCTCTCTCGCATCGCCTTAAAGCCCCATCACAGGAGACCCGTACACCAGACAGACAACTTTGTGTTCCATCTTCGGTCAGTCAACCACCCTCACTAGTGGCGTCAAACAAAGCCAATCAACATTGGCGGTGCCCTCCCTGCAAGTTCAAACAGGTCGGAACAAGTGCTTGCAGCAAACAACCCATTTAGAAATAGTACAAACCATTTTTTGTGGACTTCATGGTGGTGTTGGGTGAATATTTGGTGCACCTCCTTATCTCTCGTGCACGCGGATTGGAAAGGTCAGAAGTGGGATTTGGAAAGGCATTAGGAGGGACCTCCAAGGTTCCGACATATTTTATGTAAGGGTGCAGAGAAAATACTGCTTCTCACAAAGGCTGGAACAGAGCCTGGTGAACGAGGCTCACACTGTGAATGAAGGCATTTCAGCTTGAAGTTTGGTGGTAGTAAGTGAGCAGAACTAGGAAAGCTATCACAGACGGACACGTGAGAGCAATATGAAGTGTTATTTAGAGGTGTGAGGAGTGAGAAGGGCGCCAGATGAAACGAAAATTGCTGACTGTTTAAGTAAAACTAGGCGCCAACAACCCATCGACAACAATGTCGTAGAGGCTGGAACTCACACGTCAGCCGATGAAATTTGCAACGACGAGCAATTGTTCCTCCTCCCCCTCCCCCTTCCCCTCCCCCATCCACCTCCACCTTCTTCTTCTTCTCCCAACCGCTGCATTACGCGTTCCTTC
>UYWX01020499.1:20782-47897 GCA_900622495.1 Hydatigera taeniaeformis | reverse complement strand
CTTGACACCGTGTTGACACACGTCACAGTACATAAGCCCATCACTTTATCTATCAGACTGATACTTTCCAAGCAGTTTCCTCAATCCTCCTGAAGTCGCCTCTACCTCTACGTCCGCCTGGCATAGCCAACACCTGCAGGTTGAATGTCCAACTCAACACTGCTTACTTCAATCTTTTTATCTCTAATCTATGTTTAAAAGTCTCTCATTGTGTCCACGTGAAGAGAGGGGACAGGAAAGCAAACAATGTGGACGGCAGCAACAGCACAAACAGGAAGAGGAGGCGAGGTGATTAGGAAGTCAAAGAAGCACACACTGTGTGATGAATAATCGCTAGGACTGGCGGGCAAGTTGGCTGGTCGGCGCGCTAACATGAGTGTGACTAAACAGAAGGGCTTTGAGTGCGGCGAAGATCTAAAGAGCCACCACCACTGCTGCCGCCGCCGCCACCGCCGCCACTTTGTAAGGCAGGTGTTTATGGCACCAATGTGACCTTTCAAAATTTGCCTCCCAATCGGTTGCAGATTTTGCACGTAACCTTTATGTCTCTCCTCTTCCATCCACCTATCAGCCGCCGCTAGGTGAGACGAAATACAATAGATGAAAGACTTGAAATAGTGGATGTGACTTTGATCGCGGCATCCCTTTGCCTTTAGTGGTGGATCAGAGGCAATAATGCAACGCCTCACGTCTGACACTTTGTTGATCCAAAGAGCCGCCCATGTGAGATCACTTGCTGCCTTGTTTGTCAAAACAAACCAACTTATTTGATTTGACGTGCCTCCTGATTGGTGATAATCCCCTTTTTTTGCCAAAAGAAACATGTGGAAATGGAGAGATCTACTTTAAAATGCTTCAATTTTTCTCCCTTGCTAAAAAAACAAATTTACGCATGTAAACATAAAGGCAACCATTTGCTTGTGCTCTTCATGATGTCAATGGGGTGAAATTTGGTTTGGAAGTGTAAGTAGCGCATAAAGCGAAACAATTTGTTTATCCCCACACAAAGGGTGGTTCAATCAAGAGTGACTGATAAGACGAACACTTTGAGAGGAATTCAGCACTCAATGACTCTAGTCCCTCAGCCGCCTTTTAAGACTGATTCTGACACTAAATGAATCAGTTCCTATTCCACATACTAGCTAAACTTTGATTGTGTTGATAAAATATTAGAGAGTTATGGCGAGGTGGGTCACATCACCAACCTTTGGACCTTACGATACCGTTGGCAGAAGAGGCTTTGTGAGATGTGGAGGTGGCTCCTAGTCCCATTCTTGGGGTTTGCCGCGCCTTGTTAGGCGAGGTGTCCTCAGTCCCCCTTTCGCTATCACCCGAAACCTCTCTTTCTACCGTTGGTGCCGATCCAACTCCCAACTCCGACCCATCCGCATCGGCTGTTGTCGCAGCATTGCACCCTTCTTTGGGCTGTAAGCAGCCACACATCTTCACGTAGGCCAGCTTGTGACAGTGCATAGCAAGCGACTGCATCAGCTGACTCAGGTGAATCAGCTCGTTATCGAGGAGGTGGGTGTTGGCAGGGGAGGCCAGAAAGGCCGCTGCCGCCACCTGCGCTAGCCCCGTGGCGGTGCCGGCGGCAGCAGTGGAGGCAGCCGCGGTGGTAGTAGTGGGGGGAAGGGGTTGGCTAGCACTTCCAGGATTGCTGACATTGGGGTCGAAGAGAGGCCAGGGGTTCATCAACAGTGCCTTGTGTTCTTCCGCCTCCTGAGTAGGATTGATAAAGGTCATGCCGAGAGCATTAACCAAATCTGCTCATTACACTTCCTCCCTTCCTACCGCGGTTAGGGACAATCAAATCAAATTTGTTGGAATTTACAGTTGATACTAGAGTAGGGTAAGAAAATAAGATCTTTGTGAAATTAATAGGCAGTCATCCTGATATGATGAAGTGGTGGTGACGAAGGCAAAAGAAAGTCATCTGTAAAATTCATTCGATTCCTTATCTCGGGATACAGTTTCACTTTCATTCAACGTACCAATCCTACGGGAAACAGTAGACAGGACGAGATCTAAACACCCATAAAACTACAAGGGAAATAGTAAAAGAGCGATCTACGATGGTCATTAAGATGCTGACTTAAAGGAAAGTAAAGCGGAGGCGGTCTAAACGATGGCATTTCATAGAACACTTATCCCAGCCATAAGCACGTGATTACCCTTCATAAACAAAATTGAAGGTTGGCCCCCCACTCTCTCTCCACTTTTTTTCCTCCGAAAAATGGGATAAAAAAGGGCCAAAATCTGGGCTTCGTGGCTAAAGTTGGTTAGTGGGGTGCGCGTGGCGGTGGTGGGTTTGTCAGTTGGGCAGAGTTGTGGTGAAAGTGATGCCAGTATTTCTATTCTCCTTGTGGAAAATTAAAAAAAAAAACATACATTTAAGCAAAGGCATGATTGTTGCTGTTTTTGTGCCAAATAGTAGTGCCGAGGTGTGATGCCGTCGGACAGAAGTCAGGTTACTTTTGAGGTTGGACAGCTTTTTATTGGTTCTTGGCCTTGATGCTTCCTTCACCAAACACAATCACAGGCTACAACAGGTGCCTTTTCTGACACAATTTGGCGGTAAAAATGTGTGAATACATTGGCCAAGAAGAAGACTTGATGCAAGTATTTTTGCCAAAGAATAGGTTGACAGTTTTCGAAATTTGGTCCAATGACTGAATGTTGGGGTTTTGTCTCCTAATATATCTTCACCGAACTTATTTGTAATGCTTTTGTTAGTTTTTTAGCTCTTCAATCGGATAATGAGGGATCACGGAAGTGCTGCTCGCCGGTGTGGTCTTCAAGAGGGCTCCAGACTGCTCTATAAGTCATTCACCGAATCTTGCACTCACTCAGTAAATACCGATTCAAATCCATAATTTCTTTCAGCTTCTAGTCGGAGGCACTCATGTTTTCGGATGAAGCATCCTAACCTACCTAAAATTATTTCCGCAGGATCCAATTTCAATGTCCAACGACTCTTCAACTCACACGTGTTTTTTTAAAGGAGGTTCAAGGCTTCCACCATGATAAATGGGATCATTGTTGCCGATTAGTGAGACTCACTTTGAGTGTGAAACACTCAACTGTTTTGATAGGATTTTCCATAAAACTGTCGACTCGTCGCCAACACTTGTGCGGACTTCTCCTTACTATTAAGCCTTCTTCAACAACTGAAGCCACAAATGCATGTTTAAGCCTATAAGACGTGATAGTTTAGGCAGCATGCCAAGAGCAGATGCAGCTGGCTAGTCAACTTTAGTCACACGGAGTGAATGTTGAGTGATAGGGTGCCTTGGCAAGAGGAGGACACACAGGCGACCCCATAATCTCGCCAAATCCCTTATCCTTCTCTCTAATTTCCCAATTTAGTTGTAAAGCTACTCTGAGGCTGTAAAAAAACTTCCTCAAGATGTTGAAAAAGATGGAAACACTTTGTGACTACCACTTGGCTTCGCTATGAGGTGATTTGATAGACTCAGTGGAAAAGAAGGACGAAATTTACCTGCTCCGAGCTCTCTTCGGTCCTCACACTGTCATCTGTTGTTCTTCCCATACCAGAGTCCTGATCCTAAAATGAAGCAAACCAAATAGTGGATTTCCTTCTCTTCCATTCTCCCTTCCTTCCTCTTGACACCAACGATGACGAATGTTGATTTGTTTACTTCTACCACAGCAGTTTGTGTACAACGCATGATTCTGACAGTTTCGGAACCTATTTAAGGAAAAACTTTTGACGAGACAAAGTGTGTTGATGCTCCATGAACTAAGCGCCTCTCGACATCAAGCGGGAGCCTGTTGAGCTGATATCCGCTTGCGGTTTTGAAAGGAGGTGATGAGGATATCAATGCCTTGCCATTAGTCAAAATCGGCATAAATGCCACAATATTTTTTGCAAAATAAATTCTCAGAGGTAATAAAAATGCCACCACTGATAATTAGCGTCATTGAAATTTGTGTTAAATGAAGGGTTTGGCTGACACCAATGCCACTGTGAGAATTTTGCATAAATTTATTCAGGTTTATGTAGTCACAGGTGGCTCTGGCCTTACGATTGTCTTGTCACACCTCACAACACCTTGACTCAGGCGTTAACTGGGTTGCGCCGGAAACGAATGGGCGTGTTGATGGAGGAGGTGGCTCTCGACTCCTCTGCAATTTGCAATTTTCTTATTTTCAAGTTTAACATGTCCGTACACATACTCATACAAAGTAGTGTGCCAGCAACTTCGTCCAGACGTGTTCTCCGAAGTACTGACGCCAGCGCACACCTTGGCACCTGTCAACACTGCGACGAGAGCACCCCGACTACTGAGTCAGGCAGTGACAGCTTTCATTACTAACACTGGCGACTCACCTTAACCACGTTGTAGTTATGAAGCCACATGGAAGAAAACTCTCCCAGCATGCAGCTCCATAACGATGTGCTGTGTGCTGATACGACCGAAAATGGGTTAACGCTTGAAAGCACCATTGCCGAGATGCTATAAATAACTCCAAAACATTCACTTACATCCTACTCGAGCAGGGACTAGTCGATTCAGTACTGTCACTAAAGTTCAACCACACTGTCAACCATCTATGACTCCTTCTTCCATCCTGATTGATGCTTTATAGAGCAATCTCGATCAGTGGTGCATTAATTTCAAGTCACTCCTTTGCAGCCTCCAATGGTACTGCACATTTTTGACCACAAGACAAGTTTTACACTTAAAAATGCACATTGTCAAGACTATCTTAGAGTAACAGACTTCAAAGGCACTTTCATAAACAAAATTTTCAATTTTTTGCAGGTTGGCTGAGTCATCCATAATGCTATTCCCGGCGTTATGGTCTAGACAAGCGACAATGCCTACTTTTCAAACCAAGGGCAACAGATGAACTTCCAAAAAATGCCATAGCAAGAGCACTTTGTTTTTTTTTTGCATCGGAAATTGTCATCAAAGACTGCACAAACAAAAGATTAATGTCGAATTTTTAATGTGTTTATCTGAGAGCAGTTTGATCGTAAACATTACTGACTTGGACACTTGACATGATAATCTACTTTGGAGTTCACAGCCAACTTGTGCGAGTTCACAAAGTCCTGATAACTCACCGGTAAGTGAGCATAGGCGGCATTGGTGATACCGATGTCAAGAGTTGAATCGGGGTAGGGATGAGTGGGGTAGGAAGGCTGTAGACGACCCGACGGTTGTTTCCACAATGCTTGTCTCATGAGGGTGATCTTGGCACAGAGTCCACAGCCTTGAAAGAGATCCATCACGTGCTCCCGTGAGGTGATCTCCTGATCTCCGATTTTCACCACCCGATCACCCAACATGATTTGACCGCATCGATGAGCCACGCTTCCAGGCTCGATCTGCAAGGAGGACAAAAGCGTTTTTGTTGCACCACCAGCCAAGCTCGAGGTTTAAATTTCCTTCTGATTATTCATCGAAATAGATGGATGGTTTTAGATCCTTACGCCTCCAGTATTTATCATTGCGACAACTGTTTTCATGGCCTGTACAAACTGTGCAAAAAGGATGCCACCAGCATCACGCATAAATGCTAAGGAGACTTTTTATCATCATGAAAATTCCTAATTCCTGTTTACGTACACGTTGTCCTGGAAGAGCAAAACATCTCATAAAAGTGTCAGCAATTCTCCTCATCCCTCGGCTCCATTCACCCACTTCTCATCCACATTATTATTTAATTCATCGGAAAAAAAAGTGTAATTTGACATTGTAACACTTTTCTAACGAAGCCTTGCAGTCCAGCCAGTAGGGGCTGCTGTGCCATCGAGACACCAGTTGAGTGTACTTTTCGTCACCTTTCCAGTCCAGACTGTTCGCCCTCAAGTGAAGTGCAGATATCAGTGAGAAAGTGGAGGCGTGTGTGTGTGTGTGTGTGTTTTGACAGCAATGGCGAACATGGTAATCACTCATCGCCTGAAATTGTTTTAACTTAGCACTACAAGGAAGCAATAAAAATACCTTCACCAATAAAATGGGCAAAATTGCCGGTCATCCGAAAACAATGCCTGCACGTGTGAATTTACGCACATTCAATCATCGTAAAGTTATGAAAGTGAATTTTTGATTCACTTTTGAATGAATTCGCGTGCAGACACGCAGTAATAAACACAATAGAGGGGAGGTGGATGATGAAAACTTTTGACAAATTTATTTTCTCCACCACTTTATGGTCGCGTTTGGCGACGATAGGAAAATAAAACAAGAAAATATTTTCTGCCACTACCAAGGCACTAAAGTGTGGGGCTTTCTGACCGAGTTGCTCTTGCATGCAATGCCCAAAGAGGCGAGAAGGGTGGCAGGGGGAGGAGGGGGTAAAGAGAGGTTATTTTTAAGGGAGTAGTTTTGGAAAGCCCTCTTCGCTATCAAGATGGCATCTTCATTGGTCCTGGAGTGCACACTGCCTTAGGCTTAGAAATGAATCGAGAAAAACAGAAAAGAGAGAGGAGGGAGTAGAGGCGAATGGGAAATGTCGGTAGAGGGAGAAAGCGGGACGGAAATGAGAGAGAGATGCGGGTGGGGACGCGAAACGCCAAGTGCGATTTTCTAAAGGTTAAATGAGTCACTTAGGTGCGCCAGTTTGGCATTTGCATTGCTCGAAGTGTGTTTCTCTCGAAGCCTTTTCTTCTCTACCGGATACCAGAAACTGGGTCCGTCACTCATTCCTTTAACCACCCAATCATTCACTCTTCCTGATTGCATGCCTGATAAACATTATCTATTTGTTTGCCTTCTTTCCCCTCCTGACTCCAGCCATCACAGACCGTAACGCTTGACTTAGCTGATGAACTGTTTGGAGGTTTTTTGATGCCTTGCACACTTAAAACGCAATAAACGGGGAGGGTGAAAGACGTAGGCCCATAACTTATGGACAGCGTGTCAGTGGGACACACACGTGGTTAGCTTTTTCTCAATTACCAGGCAAATCATTAGTTGATAATCTCACAACCTCTCCTTCGACCGAGAAGTTGAATCTTTACTTGTGGATTGATTTAGTCCCTTCATCATGTAAGTGATCAGTCACGAGGGAAACTCTGTCTAGGTGGGGTCAATTTCAACATGAAAGTGTTAAAGGACAATATCTTCACAAACAGCCCCATTTCTGGTTCGCAACCTGTCTTGAATGCTTCCAATAACCTTACAAAAAGAGACATATTTGCATTTTCCAAAGGCGATGAGCTAGAAAGAAACGAGTGACCATTAGAAACCAGTGATGGCAAGGAACACTCATTAAAAATCCCTTATAAATAAACCTGAATTCCAATTTCGGTAGCAACGGTGAAATAGGCGAGAGATTCGATTCATTAAACTAGAATGCTCACTTTTGACTTGCAGTCCATTGATCTTCCACCCGTCTCACCACTGACTTTGAGTTAGTTAATGGACGTGATGGCCTTGAAGCCCCCTGAGAAATGAGTCACGATCCCCCGCATAAATCTCCCTCCCCTTCAACAAAATGCGACTTAAAGGTGTCTCATTCTTCATTCATTAATAACCTACGTAAATTCCAACGCAAATTCAGTCTAGCAAAGCTCTCTTGCCTAAGGTAATAACCTAAAGAATGCCTCATTCCAGACATCACCATTGCCTGATGTATCAAACTATTAAAAAGGCTGTTAACTTTGCCTCACCACCTAGGGCGTGCTAATGACGCTACGAGGTGCAAATGAGTGATGCCTTCACTTCAGCTAAGCTAATATTAATTCACCCTGATTAATGTCGACAGAGGTCGGGCATGCATCATTGTCAGGTCAAGTGCCTCCATAATTCATTCGCCCCAGGAGCTAGTAGTGTCCCAGGGGGCACAGGAATGACTCAGGGAAGGTCAGAGAGGAAAGGTGGAAAGCTTTAAAATCTGTCCCATTGGCGGAGGACACAGATTGGCGAGAGAGAGAGAGAGAGAGAGAGAGAGCAAGCCTGTTCCTTAAATAAGTAATGCTGCCTCTGGGTGTGACTACCATGGCACCGCCCAGAGAAGTGAATTTATAGCTCAAGGCGCGTACTGGATACACGATTTCTGTCGTGAAAACAGAAAACCATTAAGATGTAAGAAATTATGGGCCTCTATGGGTACTGATCCACCCAGACACGTACAATCACGCGTCTGGTTTGCGTGGAGAGTCAGGCGGGAGGAACGATTTGGGAAAGAGGAAGAGGAGGAGGAGGAGGAGGAGGAGGAGGAGGAGGAAGCATGACTCATTTCCCGCTTGTTCCGAAGACCGCTCCCTCTCTTGTGTTTGTATGCGTGCATTTGTGTTTGTGTGACGCGTCGGTTCCCTCACCCTAAGTGACTCACACAATCACAAACGCAGTCAAAGTAGAGAGGAAGAGAGAGAGAGAGAGAGAGAGAGCTGACAACTGTTCAACATTGGGATGCTAATCATTCGGCCCATTCACCAGAACATTTGACCCCCACCCCTATTCACTGTACCGCCCCGCCTTGCCGCCAGTGCAGTCACCACCATAGCTACATTCCAGGATGGAGAGACAATTTGTGATTGCTGCTCAGCTATTGATGGTTAAATCATGTGTCTGTATGTGTGAGTGTGTCAACTTGTAATTATGCAAATTACCTCTCACCGCCTTCTCAAATGTCAATGCTGATGCTGTGCCTCGGCACCCTCCAACCACGCGCACACACATGCAAACACAACCATGTACAGGTGATGTGTTGTTTACACGGTAAACACGAGCCTAGATCGTGGTGCTTTGTCTACGAAAATGTAAACAGTCTTTGAGAGCGGTAGCGGTGCTGTCTATATGACCATGCTTTCCACTAGGTGGTACAGCGCCATACAAATTGAACAACTCACCTCGCTGATATAGACCTCTGTAAAATTCTGTTGAACATCACTGGGTCGATAGCACAGGGTTAGTCCGAACTTATCCGAGGTCGACTGTTTTTGTAGAATCACCTCCTAAAAGGATGACGATGGACTGGCATAGACAAAGTCATGACCACGTTCATTTTGACGCCTAGGAAGTGTCTGATCTAACCGCTGGAATTCAACAGAACTTAGAAATTTAACGAAAACCTTCCTCATTTTATTACAGGCAATGTGGAATAAGAAGGAGTGAAGTTGCTACTGGCAGATGGATAGTACTTTATCCTAACTACCGCCAATCAATCAACAACTCTTTTTTGTCCAACTTAGGAGATGTGGAGTTTAAAGGCCACACCTCCATCAATTTATGCCAAGGTGCACCATGAAAAGGGTGGAGATGTTTGTTTTCCTTCCCAACTGCCAAGCTTCATAGAGCGGATTTATGATACAAAGAACATTTTTAAGGCGAAGTTTACGCATTCACCAGGACTGTTGCACATCATCAGAATTGCTAAAACGATTAATCACGAGAATCTTCACCTCAACAAGGCAGTCATGTTGCCTGAATGGCTAAAAACTTGGCCATCCGTTTTTGTGCTAACCTGTCTATACGATTTTGACCTTTCCACTTTACTTACACTCGGTCTGTCTGGCTGATGTTTTGAGAGATGTTTCTGGTGGGTTAAAAGCCTAAACGGCATTTCTCGAGACCACCTCAACGTCTTAAGAGGCTATACACGTACAAAGCACTTCTCGGATGCGCCGGTTGTATAATCACCAGTAGGCAAGTTACCAGAAGCGGAGGAGGAGGAGGCAGGGTTTTCTGGAAAGTTAGCGTAGACAGAGTCAATTGGTTGTGCAAAGGCATGGGGGTGACAGAAGGACGGTAGAACGCCATTTGTGCTACAAGGATACTGTTTGAGGATGTAATCGAGGCATCCGACTTCATCGACACCAAATACAGCATCATCGACATCCTCAGCATTTCCTTCCTCCTCATCTTCTTCATCCAAGCCATCCTCATCCTCCACTCCGTCGCCAGCACCGGAGACTCCAAGTAGGTAGTCTGTTGAATGCTTTCCTGGCCTAAGGAAGCAAATTAGAGGTGATTTATTGCACCATATGCATAGCAGGCATGACAGCATCTTGATTAGACCGGGATGTGTATTCGCACACCCACACCCAGTGACCTTTAGTTGCTCGGTATCCCACGTAATGCACAAACCCCTGAGGTGTCAGAAAGAAAGGTTATCATGGGAGGCATTTACGCAACACGATGCAGCAACGCCAGTGTTGGATGGCATTAGGCGTGTTCACCCCCTACTACTAGATACGCAATTCTCTCGGCACACACAAACGCAAAATCCGGCCTGCATTCTCTGCTTTAGCCGTAACAGCCGTAGCTATAGTTTCACGGCTGTAAAGAAAGTCAGCGTTTTTATTTAGTCTAGCAGCGCTTTGGAACAACATTCCGGAAAAAAAAGACATAAATTAACTTAAATCTCTCTCCTTCATTTGATTGGCGGAAATTTCAAAGGATCAATTACTTACGAATCATTCCCAACACTGCAAAAGAGGGACGCCAAAAGACGTCATTGACGCTTTTACTTTGAAGGACCAAAGGCTATGGACGCATTTTAACTGTACCAGTGGAGTCACAATGCATCGCTTGATAGAACAGAGGGAGAGGAATGAGTATCGCAGGCATGCCCAAACGGTAGATTACGTTAGATAATGTGATGAAAAACAAGGCAGCAGTGAATGTTGAGTTTTTGCTTTCACTGCATGTGGATGATGCTGCGATGTACCGTAGAAATAGGAGTCTTAAGCCTGCATTCCAACAGGCCGTGGATACAAGATTAGCATCAAATTATGCGTTCAATCTACTACAGTGAAACAAGATAGGTCCAGCATAACAGGGTCAGCCTCATGGAAATGAGGCGAAATCTTAACGCTCATGTTTACATTTGCATAGGGCGATGAGAGGGGTCAGGTGACTCATGCAGGGCTTAAAGACCATTTTGAGTGGTTTAATGCTTCATATGCTGGGCTTGCTAACATGATCATAAATGGATGATTGGAAGAAGGGGCATTTGAGGGTATCAGCGAATTATTTCAATTGAGAGCGTTGCTACGGTATTGTAGTCATGGCAGCCATTGCTTGTACTTGAATGTCAAAGTGCAGGAAGTATGGAAAGTCTTGGGTGAATTAAAAGTCATTCAAGATGGGCGGAAAGGTTCAGGCACTAGAGTAGAGTTGAGCCCTGGGGATAGCTGGAAGCTGAAGAATTCATAAGGGGGTGTTGGTACTTCTCGTAAAACTGTTGATTTAACAGAAAACTATATTCATGAGGCCTAAGAACACATATGGGACAACCACACGATCCAATTTTAGATGTCGTCAATTGAGAGTCAGGATGACAAGCATTAAGAACACTTGGACAAAGAATACATAACTTGGCAAATGGAATCCGAATTTAGTAAGTTCTCTTCAGGTAAAGCTGGAGTAGTGAAAATTAAGGTTGGACTAAGCTAGAGAGAAGCGTAAACTCAGCGCGTCAACGAAATTTACATCAAAAAGAAGAAGACATGCTAGCCACATACACATCATAGGAAGCAGGTTCACCAAGCAGTGCCATTCGCGCCTCCTGTTGAGCAAAAGAAGCCGCCGCAATTGCCAATGATGCAGCCATTTCGCCTGCACTAAAGACGGTTTGAACTGCAACGGAACGAGTGGAACCGCTTCCGCTAGCGATACCGCGTCGGCTCGAGAGGACACTGCTCATCTCGCTATTGGAGTCGCCGACTCCTGGTCCACTACCACTACCGCACAGCCCTCCGCCCCCGCCAACCAGAGGAGTGGGAAAAGCGGGAGGGGAGGTGGTGGATGATGGTTGGGGTCGTCGCATCACCTCCACCACGATGATGGGATCAGGGGCGCGCTGAAAGACTTCCATAGCCTCCTCGTGGCTACAGTTCTGAACATCCTCTCCATTCACCTGTAAGGCAGTGGGAAAAGTAACCTTAAGAAGGCCGAATTCTGTGTACAAATGAGTTACCAAAACCGTAGTGACAACGAGACTCGACAATTCCTTCCAAATGTCTCCAATGAAGGCACATTCACTTCAGCAGGCACATTGATAAGGATCCTTTCACACTCCATTTTAAAATAGGACAAAACTTTACCCACCTTTTTTTCGCAAGCACTTGATAATTTGCATTAAAGTAAGAGACTGGACACCGGACTGTTTGGACGGCCCTAACTGACTATCAAGTTAAAAATGTAAAATATGCGTTTACCATGCGAGGTAGGACACGTTGCAAAACAGCTAATATGGACTTAGATGATGAAAAGGATGCTGTTTTTAGGTCGGAATCGGTAAAACCACCTACTGCCGGCTGGTGTCGGATAAGCGACATGCACCACTATGATGCTCGATCGCTCTCTGAGGTAATGGCAAAAAGGGAGAAAATACTCTCGCGTTGTTTTCCTGATTTATGAGTCCCCAAAGAAGGGAGTGATTTAATGTATGAGTCATGGGGAGAGAGCCAGAGAGGACAGTGGTGGTGGTGGTGGTGATGCTAAAGGGGGGAGGGAGCGGAGGGAAGCATAAATATCCATTTTTTTCTTTGTTGCAGTAATTTATGCTAAAATTCCAATTTAATTTAAGGCAAAATTAATGGAAATTCCAGAGAGAGCACAACTGAGATTTTCAGAACGTGGACGTTAATGCTTTCCCCCATTTACTGATCAAGGAAAGCTGCCTTCAGAAGGCAACGGAATGTTCCCATATCGAATGCTATCACTAGCTTGCGACTTCGTTTTCCTTGAATGCTTCTGATGTGACGGAAGGTTTCTAGAACCGACTTTGATAGGATGCCTTCATAGGCGGTTTCAGAAGAAAAGTGATGTGGATGCGATGAGTTTCATGGAGGAGAATATGACTATTGAAATCATTTAAAAGAAGGCAACCTTTTTTCCTTATTCTTCCCCGTAACTGATTGGGTTAGAATATAAATTATGTTTATACTAATAGCCTCGCAGCTATTCAACTTAAAGCACCCCCACTCTAAGGAAATAATTTACTTGTCTCCATCTGAACTACCTCTCAGATGATTAATTCCTCCTCCTGAATGCTTGAATGCATCTCCTTCCCCACCTTTTCTGCCACAGGCTGTGATGAGGGGTGATGGGAGGGTGGGGGGGGGGGACTGGGCAAGGGAACACATGGACCGCGTTGAACGCGAAAATACGTGACTCACTAAACCATCCATTCACACACACACACACACAGAAGCACATTCAGCCTTGATGCAATGCCGCTCCTGTAATCCAACATCTTCATCCACCTGTTGATTGCAGAAAATCGAGACGCTACTATCGGCATCATGAAAGATAGTGGGTGGTTTGTCCCGCACTTGTTTGCGTATGTTGCCCAGGTTGGGACAGTGAAGTGAAGAGTAGAGAGTAAGGCCAAGGCGTCAATACATATGACCTTTTCAGTAACTCTGGCGCCTGTACTTTTTTTGCCAGACAGATGGGACAAACACCACCTCCTGATTGATTGATAGACTGTAAATACACCAACAACCAGAAACTGCGTTAATGCGGTAAACGCTGACTTGCAAATGGCAGCAGTGAGCCGACAAGTTATTGGGGGCATGAGCCAGTGATCACATGGAAAATTTTTTTTGGCTGGAGAGAGGGATGGCGAGAGAGAATAGGAAAGCGAGGTAAAAGCAAGACCTGATCAGATGTTTTTATTACCAAGCATGCCTCTGTAGCTCGCAGAGGTGGTAGTTGGTTGGATAAATGACTTATGGCAACCATTCATGCTGATTTCCAGGTCATGCATGAAGTCATGAATGGAGGTGGATGAACTTGGCTACTGAAAATCCACTTCTTGGAGGTGAGCGCAAATGAGTGGACAACTAAGGTGGTGGTCGCAGAATAAGAAATGGCTCCAAACGGTTCATTTGCCTTTCCAGAGTGTTTGATGAACTTAAAATAATTTCTATCTCTCCAAGCCCAGCCTGTGTCAATGAGGAAAATGACCGGAGATGGAAAACCGCTAATACCAAATGCATACAGCCCAAAGAGGGAGGGGAACAAAGGCTGCCTTTTGTGGGTAGAGACCTGATAAACCATTCCCGACTTAAATGAATGAGAAAGAGTTGAAATGAGGTGTCAAGTCCTTTCAAATGTGTCGCTGCGGTAGGGCAGACTAAATTTGCATGAATGATAGATAGTCGGGCAACCTCATTCCACTTTTAGCTAAGGAGGAGGGCAACCTTTCCCCATCAAATTCTCATTCCGAATTTATTCGTCTCTTCAAATGTGAACTTAGCCAAGTGCACTCGAAAATGCAATTTACCACCGAGTAGTTCCGCCTCCTCCAACTGTTGATGACAGGTTATGACAGTTTGTGAGCTGCGCACGCATACCTCCAACAGACTGGGGCATAATTTAGTGCCTTCGCAAGACCCTAAGTAAAGACATATTTTATGAAGAATTAATGAAATTAAAAGAATGTTTAATGTAAGAGAAGAGTGCTATTTCTAGAGAACATTTGGAGAGTCGTCACATCATTGCCTCTTTGTCTGAACCCCAGAAAAGTGAGAGAATGGTTGACCTACTTCCGGGGGCGCTCAGTAAATAGAGGTGTGATTAATTCTCGACCTCGTAGACTTTGGCTACTGATGTGCAACTTATTTCTAAATAACTTTTAGAGAAGTCTTTTAAACTGTGGACGACCATATGCCAGTGAAAGGTAAAGTTAATGTAGGAGTTTGGAACTACTCGTGCTGCTAGCCGCTTGCCTTTACTGAGCGGAAGCTTATGTCCAGTCCGCCTATTTGTTTACCATCGCAGGAGTTGTTAAAGCCCTACAACAACAATAGTTCGGTTTGACTTCACCACCACTACCCCCAACTCCTCCTCCCCCTCCTCCTCTTCTTTCTTTGGCGAGCGAGGGCAAGAGCACACGTCCGCTAGCGTTGACTCATGTATACACACACTTTCCATCCGGAGTGAAGTGATAAATGAACATACAAGCACAAGCATACTTATCTGCATACCCACCCACACCTACCCTCAAACACACACACACACGCACAGAACTAGAGTTGGAGAACTTGAAAATTATTGCCTTCAAAAATCCCAGGTTTCCAATCTCTTGATTTTCCGATGGATTTAGGAAAACCCACACCAATCACCAAGTCGGATGCAGGATTTCCCATGACGATTAGCTAATTGTGTTCACTCCACATCGTGGTAAATGACGAGGCATTTTGAAGAGTCCAGAAGCGCTTAGTCACGTCTGCTTCATACCGTTCATGGCAGCATCGGTGATGAAAGTGAAAGCAACTAACACTGATTGCATAAAATAATGCGAATGACCGACAATGAGGCTGGTGTGGCCAACTTGATGAGACAACAAAGGCTTCACAAGATAGGCCTTTGGAACAAAAAAGGAGCTTTTGCTCTAATGTGGAGTGGATGAATCACTACTTTCCATGCCCAATGTAGACGCCAGACCGCATATTTTTCATGTAGTGCAATGACACTCGGGGTAAGCGAAATAGTGGTAAAACCACAAAATATTGAGTCCTTGTTTCCATTACAAGGACTGTAAACGAGTGTTTTGCGGAGAAGGTGGACCATCCACCTCCGCCGTAAACAATAGGATGACCTTTAGAGAGGGCATAAATCTGCATCCTAGGCGAAGATAACAGTGCCATCTCCTTCCAGAGACGACAATCCACCTTCTCGGAAGAGGAGAGTTGTCAAGTATGTTGCACGAAACAGGTGGATGAAAGAAAGTGGAATATAGTGCTGAGTTGATTTGAAGTGTACGAGAGTTTTCGAGGTTGGTCGCGGACAATTTTCGATGAATCATCGAACTACCCGAAAGAGGAAGCGACCTGTTTACAATTCTCGCTTATGGCCTTTTTGCGCACTGATGACTTTGAACTCAACTACATCATAGTGAAATCGCCTAAAAAGTGACCAGCAAGTTTTGAAAAATACACACAGAACAGTGGACCTGTCATGGCTGTGCACGTAGAGTGGAGGGAACGAGGAAGGGTGTAAGTCATAGTCCAACAATGCGCATGACTGACACTTCCAGATGCAAATGAGGCCCTACCTTTTACTCACTCATCCCTAGGTGCTTTGATCAGGCCACGATAACAAACGCGTTTGCCATCTGAACCTTTGCAGCCTAAACTTTTCCTAAGAGCACTGAGTAAAGATTGTAGCGGAATTAACGACAATGGCAAAAGGGTCCGCCGATGTGTGCACATGTGCAAAGAAAGCGGTTCATTTTGGCCCAAATGGGTGACAGGCTCCGTCGTCCTCTTCTTTCATTTTATCGAATTTTGAAGTTGTTGGGTGATGTGGCTCATCGTGGGAAGTGCCGCTGAAACTGCGTGAGCACGAGGATGGCCGCATTTTAAGGAGCAAAGCGGTAATTTTGTGATTGCTAATGGGCCCGTTTTAAAAAAAAAAGTGAAAGAAAAAGAAAAAAAATGCCAGGAGGGTCCTCTGAACCCGACTCCAGTAACATTGAGTTTGCTGTCAAACATTAAGAGCAATTAAAATGACAAACCTTGAGAATAATAAAATCCATGATTCCCGTCCCTTGATGATTTGTAATTATCCACTTGAGCGGGTCATCATCAGGTGAGGACAGCACAGCAAAGAGCAGCAAAGCACAGCACAGTACAGTTTACAAGTAGTGTTTCCTGCAAATGAACGACGTCTACTGCACAATATGATGATGCTGCTACTGATGCTGTTGATGATGCTGATGGTGGTGGTGACTATATTGAGAGGGCGGATGGGGGGATGAGAGGCGCGGTGAGGGGTTAGAGTGGATGGGTGACCAGATGCTTGATTTTCGCGCGAGTGCGCACAACACATACTCGCCACATGGTGGTGCATCCACCCACCCTACCGCCCGCTTGCCTGCGCATGGACGTGCGCATGCATTGCTTGGACGAGCCAATGGCGTGAGGGCATGGTGCGGACGTGCGCCCTCTGTGTGTGCATGCACGCGAAACAGGTGCGCGAATACACCCTCGAGCTCCTCCTAGCCAGATGCTTTCACTGCTTCTGCGGCAGCACAGACAACATCATCATCAGCATCAGTATCGTCACCATCTCCAATGCTGATAGCGGTGGTGGAGACGCAGCAAAAGCAACTGATTCAAAGCACAGCTAGTGTATCAATGACTAAGCAGTCTTCTGGCCGAGATCGGTTGTGATTTGCTGCATGTTTGTGTTAACACGAAAACAAGAGAAGTCCTGTTTTGCAACATGCTAGCTGCGGTTTAACTTAATCCGGGCTCCAATATTTTGGTCTGCTTTAATGACTGCAATACGCATTTTGGCGTGATGCATTGACTTCCTACAATGTCAAATGATAACCTAATAAAACGCAGTGGAGTGGTTTCGATAACTTTCGCCTGCCGACCTGCTCATACTTCAGTCGTGGACCTGTTGGCTAATTTACAAAGTATTCTAGCCTAATTAAACAACTTCCACACTGATGCACCATCTTACGGCTTCCGCAGAGGCGACTGACTTTGATGTCAGGAGAGAAAATCCAATTTATGCTAATTCTTCCGTCTTTGGAATCCACCGATGGCGACTTCAATGAAATCTACCATTTTGACACACTGCTTACACCCGAGCCTTCACATTAGGAACCTGATAGTTTGAACTTATTGGAAATTCATTGTACTTGTCAAATAGGCCCCTTATTTGCTCCTCCTTCCATCAGGTCTTAGCCAAGCTTCCTTGACTTTTGATGGAAAGCTTACTTCCAGACGGGTGTTTGTTTGTGTGGAGGTTTCTATTACAGCTTTCCGTAAATGATACTGTGCTTCTCAAAATTTACTTCTCACCAATTAACTTGAAGTCTAAGCTGATTCCTGCAAGCCAGAATCTATTGCTCCTGTTATATTCATCGAAAATAATCCCGACTACATAAAATCTGCTTATTGACTAGACATTACCAATTGAGTCTTCATCATTCCTTTCAGCATTTGTCATTAACTCTGACCCACTGCTACTGTTAAGTCGCTTTTATTTATCTACAAGTGGTTAGTTTCACACATAATGGTTGACCAGAGGCTTGAGTTTAGTCCAGTCCCCCTTGATTGGCCAAGGAGATCAGATGCGTTTTCCTGAATATTAATAATGACTTTAGCCATTTGCAAGAGACAATTTTGGATAGACTACATTCAGGCAAGGTAATGACATAGTGAAGTGAATATAAATGAGGTGTAAGCAGTGTGCCACAGCGCTCCACATTTCCCTGAATGCACAACGCACCAAGCGGATGAATGGCGGTGGGCATACCGCAAGTTTCATGCGGCTGTGATGTGGTGAAGTGTCCGCGCGGTCGGATGCATATGTCAAAAAATTGTGTGCTCCATTGCTCTAAGCTGCCTTGAAAAAGCATTTCAGACTGCAGCACCCATTCAAAACAGAAGGAGCACCCTTCATATCGCAAGTGCCATAAACCACTTTCGATATAAAAACGGTTCAGCCAGTGACACCAAGTTCATTCCTACAAACGCGTTTATCGTCCCCTCTCAAGTTTTAACCTTTGAAAAGCGAGGTAAACTGGCGTTAACTGCTCAACAAGCGGGGCTTCTTCGTCCCGGATTTAACTTCCATGTTTGGGTTGCCTACCCCAGTTCACATTACAGCGTCATTACATTAGACTGCCAAGGTTATCAAACTTGTTTTGTTCTTCCAAAAGCCCATTTTGCACCTGCTCAGGAGAGCATACCAAATGGGTCATCTGCCTTGCGTCGCTTTAAACGGTATGCCAAAAAGAAACAGATGGTATCGAATGACAGCTAAAATGACCACGCATTATCATCAGGCATCAAGTGTAATCGAAGACATGAGGACGATTGGCATTGTTGAGTGAAGATTTACCATCGTCTTTCGGATAGCAGCAGAAACGGTGTACTTATAAGTTGAAAGTAACACAATTATTCCCATGCAAAACTACAATTTTACAAAGATTATTGTTGACAATTCATCTGCCATTCAAAATTCCCGAAAATGGTATGAGGCTTTAAAGCATTACTTTGTGTCTTGCTGTGTTTTCAAAGGCGACTTCGAAATCTAAAATGCTTGACTAAAAGGAAATAAACTACTGATGGAGTAAGAGCATTTTCTGCTGAAGAGCAACACCTTTTAGTTCTAAGCGTTCATCCCCAAGCATTTTACACAGAATCATGTCTTATGATGCCTTAAGATAGAAAAATGCGAGTGGTCTTTGAAAACCTGGCCTCTCCTGTGATTAGCACCCCATTAGACTAGATTTAAAGAAGGTAAAGACACTAAACACCTAAATTTCCCAACAACACTGCGCTTGTTGGATAAATCCTCTCGCCATTCTAACAAGCACTTATAAGGTAGAACTTAGCGGCTAAATTATCAATCACTGATTAGATGCTAGACACGCCCTTTCGACAGCCGGTGAGCCAATAAAATGGAGGCGAATGCGGACTAAAACCTGATTGGCCTGAAATTGACCAATGAACACCTAAAAAACCGAAAATCCCCACCTTGGTAGTAATGGCGGGCTACTGACAACGACGCTGAAAGAAACCTAAGACATGTTCAGTGTTATGAGTCGGTGACTGCCAGTTTCGTGCTAACCAGAACTCTGCTTTGCCAAATATACAGAGTATTTTATTAACAATCATAAAAAGAGGGCTAAATTCATGAATTTATAACTACCAGAGTTGAGTCTTGTGACGGTTACCTGTAAAAGGCGCTTTATCATATCCCATTTCAGCAGCTACCTTCTTTATTTCATCCATGGAGACGTTAAGTTTTTCGGCCTCCTTCCTCAACGTCTCCTCAAAGACGGCTTCAGCATGACTACTACGTCTATCGGCCCCATCGGTTTCAGCTAAATTAATACAACTCTCGCCATTGATGTGCTCCTTCGGAGGTGATGGTTTCCTTTGCAATTCAGTTGTGGTAACTCCACGCTTTAGAGCCTCAAGGCGTCCCACTCTCTCCAATTTTATCTGTTTTAGGGCCTTCAAACGAGCATCCACGCGGTCCCGGCACATGGAGAGCACCTGAGGAAAAAATGATTGTAAAACTAAATACTCTACCAGTTGATTTGTTAAAATGTTGTTAAAACTCAGCTAGATGTTAGTCTTAGAGCTTGAGATGTGCCATCTTCAAGTTGTTCATTTAAGTATTTTGCATGATTCAATTTGATCTCCAAATTTACACAAAGTAGAAACGAGAATTGCACAAATCGGTTTGTATAGAGGAAGTGTTATTAACGAAAAGTGATGAGAAATTGCATACGTCAGTGAGAAGTCTAATACGAGCATCTTCCAGGCATCTCCATTCCTGTTCCCTCTTTTTTGCCAATTCCGCCGCCTCCGAGCTGAATGAAAAAAAAATTTAAGTGAACAATTTGTGATTAGGTAAACTGCTAAAGGACGGAAGATTTTGTCCTTTACAACTTGACGAAAATCCGGCTTTATTGACTTTTGTAGAGGTCAAGATTGATAAAAAATGACTGTTCACAAGTGGCTAATCCTTAATAACAATTTGTTACAGTGCTAAAAGAATTAAAAGACTGTTAACGTCTGGTTCTCCTCCAAAATCACCCACATTGGCCCGCAGGTTTCATGAAGTCAAAAGATACTTACCAGCTGCATTAAGCAGCTCAGGAATTCCAAAGAATGAAGGTATTAAACAGTGATGAAACTAGATGGTTGAGTAATGCGTAACTAACAGAGAATAAACACTCTGTGATCCAAACTGGGCATCCACAAGACGCTACAAACATCGAAATGGTGTGTCGACGAGGATATCTTCAAAATTCCATTTAAACAAAATTGTGCAGCAAGGAGACACACTCACGCCAGCATGCCATCCATATCGTTTTCTCGTCGCTCCTCATGGCGCAGTTCTTCTTTGAGCATTTCCTTAACGGTAATAAGACGACTTCTCAATCCCTCTCCTCTCTCATTCTCCTGCTCCTCGCCCACAAGGGCAAGCAGGCTATCAATGTAAGCTAAATCGGCGGTAATTTCCGTTTGCACCTGGCGAGAACGTCGAATCAGCGCTGTAGAGTGCTGTCGAAGAGTTACCTTCTCGAAGCGTCGCTGAAGCCGTGCCTCATCAGTCTTCCGCCTCTCCGTTTCTAACCCTTGGAGGAGTCTCTGCTGTTTCAAGATCTCCTTTTCGATTTCCTCTAATTCCTCGTTCTAGGAATAAAATGGGAAAATTGGAAAAGTGGTGGATATCTATATTGACGTTATTTCGCCATCTTTCGTAAACCCGGAATAAAACAAGGAAGCCCAGAATATATGGATAAAAATGTTGAAAGGGACTGAGTTACAAATATTACGAAACCCATAACTCTGAACGTTTAAGATAATATAAAAACCTTAGCAAACTTCTCAATAATTTTCGTAAATCATTACGCATAAACGAAATACGACGAAATGGACCAACATAATTAATTAGGAACAAAGACCTCTCTTTCAAATTGCCTTAACTCGTCCGTTTTACGTTGCAATGCGATATCGCGTTGATGTTCGTTGGATTTATGGCTGTCATAAACCACAGTTTTTGATTCAACTGCGTCAGAGGCCTCACTGTCACTTATCTAAAATAATCCAAATCGTACGCACACAAAATGCCTTAGGACTAATTGTACACAGTTATTACTTTAATGTCAGAAAGCATCAAAACATAAACTGTAACATTGAACACATCAAGAAAATCAACTAAAAACTAACCATCAAAGCAAAGAGTACCAATGACTCACTGTATTTTTATCTTGAGCATTCACTGTGTCTGATTTCTTCTCATCTCTGATGTACGAACTGGTAATAAGTGATCGTTCAGGGGACATTTGTTCATTCTAGTCACTTAGATAAAAATTAACAGGACTACATTCATTGTCGTGCACTCATTTTTATGGGATAGTTCATTGATCTGAGCTCCCAGAGTTGCGTGCACGCGGTCTCTTGTTCTTGGTGACTGATTTATGGCTTTCTTGATAAGAATGTACGAAAAACATCATGAGATA
This sequence comes from Hydatigera taeniaeformis, assembly GCA_900622495.1. Taxonomy (NCBI): domain Eukaryota; kingdom Metazoa; phylum Platyhelminthes; class Cestoda; order Cyclophyllidea; family Taeniidae; genus Hydatigera; species Hydatigera taeniaeformis. The sequence goes on along the minus strand of UYWX01020499.1, from coordinate 25,958 downwards.
CCTCATAAAAGTCCGCCTCTTTTTGCAATAGGGACCTAAGTTTACTTTTTCGGGCCTCCAGGTTATTCAATACCGCCTCCTTATCAGGTAAAAGATAGGCCATCATGCTAAAAGTACTTAATGTCAACCATATTTTAAGTTATACCTATTATTAAAGGAAGATTCTGAAGTCCAGCGTTTTTCCTGGCGTGCTCTCACATCGGAATCCTGAAAGAACTTTTTATTTTCTACTTGATCACATTGCTTCTTAGCTTCAGCCATCCTTTGCCGATGCATAATGGCTTCATAAATATTTTTAGTTCGAATATTTGGCATCATCCTCGTGCGTTCAAACTAATGCTTGCCAGGTTACCATGGTATACAACGCACTGTTAAACACTGCATCATGCACGATATTATAATCTAATAACACATCGAAACTCATTTCGTAAAAAGGAAAGCGGATTTAATTCCACAACAATATAACGGCTGCCTTGACCAGGAATATAAAATATTTTGCTGCAAATTTTGCTAGCGCAACAAAATTTACTTTGTTAAGGAAAATACCGACCTAGTTTAATGCACATTCAGCCTAGTGAATTTAGTTTAATAAAATAATAAAAGCCGGGTAACCATTGCGATAAAAGAGAGACAAGATAAAGGATGGGTTGCAGAACGGCGCTAAAGATGCTGTCATCGTTCATGCATTTACTGAAATGCAACAACGAATCCTCTACATTTGTACAATAATCGGCCTGCCCTACAGCATTTCGCTTGATTTTTCGCTCAACATCGGCCTTTTGTTTAACCCGACAAATATTCTTTGTCTGTTTCCGAAGTGTGTTCTTTGTTAGTGATGGACAAGCTAGCTAGTGTGTTTTCGGTTTTAAGGTTAGCAATGTTTTGTTCGTCTATATTTCTGTTGTATTTCACAGGCTTGGCAATATTAAATGCTGTTGTCGATCCGTAGCAGTTGAGTCTCGAAAACCTGTTTTCTCTGTATATGTCAAAACGCATTTTAACGAGGTGAAGAGCAAGCATCCAATTATGAAGGCAACTGAAATAATGAAGAAGCTCAGCGAAATGTACAGGGTTGCTTCTCCTTCCGAGTTGGCCAAGTTGGCGCTGAGTGCTTCCACGATTAGACTAAAGACTGAAGAGGAGAGGTTGGAGAGTCGGAAAAAGTTGTTGGTACTTATTTCAAAATCTTATCTCTAGCATATTTGTTTTATTTATGCATTACTTGAATCGCACGATTGATTGTTTCTTTTTTATCGGTATAGCTTCCACGCTTAGATCACGTCATTGACTGCTGTTTTTGGTCTTCTCTTATAACCTATACAAGCATTTAAGCTGTCATAACAGGTTCGCATTCTTTTTAATTTTTGTGAATGAGAAAAGAGAGGCTATGTCTTGGGGCTCTGTTATTCTCTCGCAATATGTGCTTAGACCTCGTTGTGACTTTTAAAAGTACTCAGAATAGGCCGCTGTCAACAAGATTGCGCTATGTTGTCTTTGTAGTTTGCGAGGAAGCATGGTCTGCCGAAACCGCCGCCAACTACAGGATACCACGTCTACCTTCACGAACAGCTCTCTGGCAACAAGGTAGCCATGGTGCTCTCTGCATCTCCTTAAAATGACTTATGCCTTATCTCTGTCCCTGGATGAAGTATGACTTTGGTTTGAACAGGGATCAGCTCCCCAAGCCATGACTTCGAAGCTCTCTGCTGCCTCGAAATCCTGGATCAATCTTTCAGAGCGTAACAAAGAGGTGCGTTCTATCTCCTAGTCATCATTTTACTCATATTGTTTGGCTACTGCTAACGTTCGGCTGTTCTGCAACGAATCGACATACTCATATTCAATCAAGGCCTGTTAAGTGGCGTTTTTTCTCTACTTTGCTTTTTAGGCCTACATTAACCGAGCACTGGAGAATCGGCTGGCTCACCTGCGAGATCTAAAGGCCTGGTCAGAGAGTAATGGAATCCCGTTTTCGAAACGCACTACTGTCCTTGCCAGTCGTTTCTACGCTAAGCATCATCGGAAAGATGCTACCGACAAGACTGTCGCCGTTAAAGCATCCCAGAAGTAATTGGTGAAGGTCCTATTTTTGTATACCTTTATGCGTAAAATAAACCACACTAATAACTGTTAGCGCACTGTGATCCCTGGCAAGCTGACTTTGCTGAAAATCGCCTCGCAGTAATTTGATTAACTACTTTACGGTTGGTCGGCGAGGTCGATCCTCAGGATTGAAGTGGTTATTACCCAATTATCAGATGGTCCCAATAATCTTCCAAGCATTCCTATGCCTGCTTATTATCTATAGATTTGAAGTTATGCATATGTATAGTACTGGCTTTTTGTACGCATGAAGAGCATGCAAGGTGCCCTAAAGCTTTTAGGCTCATTAACAATGAAGGTCGAATTTTAATCCTTAAGTCCGATTTTCCGCTCCGGTTATGCACCAGTCTTTCCGGATTCACTGATGGAAATATGAGATTTTTGCAAAACTCCCAAAGGAGAACATTTTCCTCCGTCTTTTCAGGTTTGGGTATACTCTCCAAGTGCTTGGGTTCATGTTCACAGTGGTGTCAACCGAGGCTGCACGGTCTACAGCGTAATGTTGCGAAGTGCACCTCTTATGGCGGATGTCTGCATCTGATCATCCTGAAATGTTAGCACCGTGTTCAATCGCACCCTATCAAATTGTTTATTGCTTGAAGCGGTTTGTAGATCTGACAGTTTTATTGAAATCATCATCATCGGACGCTGTTGTGGCACACAGAGGATGTTGCTACTAACGTCATGTTAGATTCAACTATTTCACATCAAAATTTCATTCCAGTAGTTTCAACTGTTTTATCGTTCCTTTCAGAACCTGATATTATAATACGGTTTTGCCATCGTGAATATCTCGGTCTAGGTTTGCTTTCCACCATGGAATTCATTAGTGCAACTCGAAGACCTGCTTACCTAAGTTTTTTTATAGATGTCATGAACGAGGGAGCTGTCATGAAAGTAGCAATGTTTAATTTATGTAAACACCTCTGTCTACCTTTTGCGACGTAGGTGAAGCTTGGATCTTCTCTAAACATCCATAAAACTGCTTCACTGATGTACCTCTAACCAATTGAAGTACTGAGAATGCTGCGCTTGAAGGCACCACATTCGACGTTTTCTTGACCAAATGACCAATCGAGAACCTTCAAATCTGCAGCTGGATAGTCGATTTCACACGCTTTATGTTTTCTTTCCCTCCTCGGGGCTACTGCGATCGCAGTTTGAAAGCGCCGTGTTTGGCACATGTAGGTCTTTATTGCTAGCAAGGTCTGATTGCGTTTTCTACTGGCTCCTCAAATCTTACCGCTTCGGAGATACGGTTGATCTGTAGATGCATCGCTCTGTCACCTTTTTTGAGAGTACGCAATTGGACGTTCTCCCTGTTGTTACACATTTGTCAATCCACATCTCAACTCCTGTAAGTAAATTAGTATGGTGGTTGGTTGAAGGGCACATTGGTAAGAAGTCAAGGCTTGCATGCATCTCTCTAGTCCATGTAAATCTTCACCTGATAGAACGTTTACTTCGAACAGCTGTTCAAGTCTGAGAGCGAGGAGCTTAGATCGGAGACGTGAACAAAAAATGATCCTGAGGCTACCATCCGTTAATCGGCCTCGAGACATCACCACGATCTAAGCGAGGTCTTTTCACCCACATCTGACTGATCTTATGATCGGTTCTATCTGCCGTCCAATTCAAAAGCGTTGAGCACGCATTCATCATGTCTGATGGATCAACATATGGTCACCTAGTCGGCTAACTGCATTTCGTGACAACCGTTGTACAGAGATAAGATCCCGTCTTGATGATAGTCATTCACCCTCGTCTAAATTGGGCTTCCCTTTTGACAAATTAAGGAATGGAATTAGTACAATTCTCTGCTCTCTGATGATCAGGTCTTACATTTGGATTGTTCGTCGCACGAGGTAATGGGAACTCCACACCCAACCGACGACGAGTTGAAGCAAGTTGGAGAGGTGAAATGGAATGCAGAAGTGTCATTTGTACAAAAATTGCGAACACGTCGTGAAATATATGGACTTAAGTGTAATTTTAAACTTTTGTACATTGCCGGCATTTCCTGTTAGACTAAGAATTATCACTTCATTTATAACGTCTGTAGAACTCCCAATCGGACTGGTTTTAAAGCAAACTATTGATGAAATTTCGTTAAGTAAATCATTACAAACCATAAAGGACATTTGAAGTCTCTTTGGTAGTGCTTATAAAAGATTTATTTGCCACTCCCTTTGGATGGAGCCGTTAAATAACAACCTAAGTGGTCCTAAGTCAAGGAACGTCGCATCTTCCTTGATTCGTGTGAAATTATTCGACGGGATTGCAATGTCGCTGTGGCTTCGAAGGAGGGTTTCTTTTTTTTTTTGAAGATGAATGAGGTTCACTAGCAGTGGTTAGTGCCTATGCGATGTTTTCAAAAGTTTCGTGTTTTTCTAAAATTATGGCACATGAAGGACATCATGGTGTGGCTTCATTCTAGCGATTTGTAAAAGAATCAAGGTTGGAACGAAAGTCAAGCTACTGATGCAATTAAGTAGCGCGTCTTTTACGGTATTGGTTAAGACGTCGCAGTGTCAACATCTTGGTAAACCCAACTGATCGAGGGTGGCATGAGGTGGCATAGGCCATTACCAACCAATTGTGCTTGAGTCTTCCAATCTACTGTCCACCTTTTCTCGCGACACCTGTGATGCCTCCCGTCAGGTGGGACGGAATGCTTCACAGTTTTGGAACACAGTGTGAGTTGCTACTACGCTTCTCAAACATCCGACACATTACTCTATTGCGTTAGCTCTACAAGTGGCACAATATGGATTTCACTTCCTTGAACCATGTAAGCATTCGGTGAATCCGTCTAGAGCGTTGACAGGAGGCACAAATGTTGTACCATCAGAGAAGTAGTGGCTGTTGTTATTGCCAATGCAACAAAGTGTGAGTGACATTTGGCTCAGATGGCGGTCCGGTTATCGACAAACTTCAAATGATGTGTAAAATATGGGTTGTCACCGGTTTGTACTACACCCACGTTGGATTGCGCACAAGTGTCAAGCATTTGGAAGGAATTTGGTTGTTACGCCTTCTCACGGCGTGCTTCAAATGCAAATGCACGCGTTTA
>UYWX01020499.1:5334-19601 GCA_900622495.1 Hydatigera taeniaeformis | reverse complement strand
AGGAGAGAGTGAAATGGTCTGAAGTAAGGATGAAGCACTGAAAAGTGTCGATTCTGTCGGAGCTTAGACTGCTCGCCTCTGAAGGTATCGTGTTGTGGAGGTACCAAGGCGATCGGCTTACAGGGCAGTGGATCACGAAGGGAAGCAATGCTGCGATTTCATCACCGAACCCAAGTGTTCCCTGGGGCATAGGGTGTGAGGTCGGGGTGAACCGAAAAGCATGTATGCATTACTGTTTGTCGGTCAGGTGAGAGTACTTCTGTTCAGAGTATGAGGAGAGGTGGTTAGAATGTATGGACGAGATGGAGGAGGAGGAGGAGGAGGAAAGTGTTGCTCACGTGGTATATGATGACGTCAGCCCGCTCAGCCAATAGGAAATTGACCTTGAAAATGGGGAACGGGTGAGAACGTACGATGACTGTGGGCTTTCCTTGAGTCAGAAAATTTTGCCTAATAAGTGAAGGTGGTGTCGAACATCTTGCAGCCGTGTGACTTTTAGGGTACAGTGGCATTCCATTTCGGCAAAATACGTTTGGATTGAAATGGCTTTGATGGCGTGACTGATTCGAGGGAAGGCACAAATTTATGCATGTCTCAAGTGCTCACGGCCTCCACTTGGTCATGTAGCATTCTAAGTTGGGAGTCCACAGTTGATTTGCTCGACCACCGCATGGTTTAAACTCCCCACTTTCATTCCCCTTCAACTCCTTTTCACGAGCTCAGTTCTGGCAAGTCGTCTGTCGACTCAAAGCCATCAACAGGAAGGGGTGACTGCCCTAGACGTGCACGAGAAGACGAGACTGGCATAGCTGCATGCAGTGAAGTTGGTTGCGATAGGAACAAGTACTCTCCACTTATGTTTCCACAATGTGTTGTGCAGCAGTCGACTAGCCAACCATTGACATTACTCTGTACCTGCATTCATCCGCGTAGAAACTGCATGAAGAGCAGACTTCAATGAGGACTGTGAAACGTTACTGCTTAGGAGGAAAAGAGTTAACCGAGTGCTGCACAGAGTTGGTAAGCTCTGCACCTCGGTCCACTGAAAGTTCTGCGCTTACTCCCCAACAAACGCTGGCACCTAACAATTTCATGTAATGCCTCAAACTCCTCAATGCCTCTCCAAAATTCATGCTTTGCAAGGGGTGACATGGAGGCGCTGACGGGGGCAAAACCCGAAAAGTCAATAACTTGGCATGCGATGTGACTTGACATGAAGGGACAAGGTTAATCAAATTGGCCAATCGCGATGCGATAAGGTGGAATGTGACACAATCCGGCGCCGCTAACTCGCATCGTTCGTTCAGCTCATCATGTAGAGCAAATTCCTTAAATACTGTTTTTTAATTTTTCCCCTTTTGCTAAGCAATTCATTTGTTTGTTAATTAATTTGTCAGTCATCCGGTTAATAAGTAAATCATTGCAACTCCTCCAGTGGCCAAGTAGAACAGTTTGAATTTGATCATACGACATCGCACGGTTATGCTGAAGCCCATTTTCTTCATTCCTGCTTTAGATGGCGAATACAGGCAGAGAGCGATATATGAAAGGGGATATTTTGCGGATTCCGATGGAGGTGGGTGTGAAAATTTGCAAGTACCTCAATGCCACTGAGTTGATGAATTTGTACTCGGCGATTCCACAATGGAGGTGGATCCTTTACACTCCACCATTCGCCTATATTGTACGCGAGATGATGGAGGAGTGGAAGTGGATTGACAAACACATATGTTTGTTGCTTTTCAGCGGAGACGCCGAGATCACGCACACCAAAGCTGTTTTGGCGACAGCGTACCACAATCAGCAAGATGCCCTCCACCATCGCCTGGTGCACACAAAATTGCCTGAATATGCACAAAAACCTGTGCATTGTTTGTTCCTTACATCAAGATCTGACACAAGTAGGCTGGAAGACAATGTGAAAGAGTATCAGTGCGATTTACAAGTGTTGAAACACGAATCACCGACACGCATCTACTTCGATGTGACTAATGATGCGATTCACTTTTTCCGCAATTGGCAAAGGTCTTCACAAGCATCAGGTGGAAGTTGTCTGCAAAAGCTGACGCATGTGGCTGGATCGGGGAGGGAAGGAGAGGGAAGAAGGCTTTTGACAGACTACGATTGCGTCATCATAGATGCTGACTATGGCGATGACAATGGCATATACTCGGACATGGATGAACTACTGCTTAGCATGACCGCAAGCCAAACATTTGTCACAACTGGTTCGTTGCTCTACATCAAGGGCCTTGTGAGCAACCTCGATTGCATGAAGGAGATGCTTTGGAGCCTAGACGGGATGGAATCCTCGCCGCTACCTCAAGTGGCTGCCAATTGGCGAATTTGGTGCAACCAGTACCAAAACAATTTCGGCATTGATTTAGTGGAGATAGTGCGATGGACCTGCCTTGACATCATCGTGAGGAGGAGTGGGGAAACATTGCACAATTGAGTCCATTCATCCCAGTCACACATTCCGTCAGTGCGTTTTTATTTACTTTAGACAAAAAAGCAATACGAAAGCCTAATTTCCACTTTATGGCATGCTAAAGGAACAGAGGGTTAATTTGTCACCTCCTGTGGGCACTCGGGTTGAAAGGGACTTGGTAAAAAACCTGCGAGACCTGCTGGCATTTACGCCTTCGGTAATGCTGGCACGATGCCCTCAACGGGGCGTGGTCATGTTAACACTGTGGAAGGAAGGACGTCTTCTTCCAACTTCTTCAGGGTGCACAATTAAATGCTGAAAGCTGACACTACAGTCGCTCAGCTCCTAGTGTGTATTAGCTTTGTAAAGAATTGCTCCATCGTAGGTTGAATGTGAAGAACAATTTTGTTGGATTTTGGCATCAGAAAAGAGGCTTCACCGTCATCAACTTGATGTGTGTGCACTAGGGAGAAATATTTGCAAGTGTGAGAATCTACGTTAAAGGAAGTGAGAATGAAATGGAGACTGCGTCCCCAAATAGTTGGAGTTTCCAAACTCACGGTGTGTGATTAAGAGCACCAACGGCTCAGGAATGAGTCGCCTCTAAATTGACCGCTCCCTTGTCAATGCATTTAGTTGGCACCAAAGGGGAGGAAGGTCGAACGCTTCAAATGCCTCATTTTGAGGCATCATTGTAGTAATGCAAGATGCTTAAGTAGACAGGCTAACAGAGCCGCAAACGGTGTGGGCAGCTTCTATGAGGTGGTAGGTGGTCAAACTGCCTTAATTTTACATTCGTGAGACCAACCAGAGCTCCACGGGCGGAGAGGAGTGGGTGGGAATGATGCACAATGAGAGGCAATGAAACACCACCAAATGTGGCTTTAACCACCGATTAACATGAAAGGGTAACACTACCGGTATCCTGCTGAGGCCAAAGAGGGAGCTTAGCGATTGCATTGCTACAGCGGAGGTCAACAAGGCACTCCAGGACGTCTGTTTGGCATCTGCAATCACCATTCCAAATTGGGCACCATTCAACCCACGTCGATAATGGTGCAGTGCAAAGCTAATGCATCAAAATGGGACGCATGGCAACACTTGACACACGTCCACTTGTCATCCGCCTACTGATACGTGCAAGGAAGGCGAATATATTATAGTGTTGGTCCTATATTTGCCTTTTGCTTAATAACCTCAAATTTTACTCTGCCAGATGAAGTGTTCACAAGTCGCTCACTTTAGATCTTACTTCATAGCTAGCTCAGAATCGTAACAAAAATGGGCTAACTTAACTAATAAAATTTACAAGAGGCACGACCTTACATTAGATGCTTTTTGGTAGGCGTTGCTTGCTTGGAACCATCGTTTCCGATAAGTTTAGATCAGGGACTCACCGCGACTTGATTTTAGCAGGTATGTTACAAATACTGGGCTGTATGATGCTCATGTAAGTCACTAGAATTGGTTCTGGAAGTGCGAGATGACATGCTACATTTATGGGTTGCCGATTCTCACTTCATTTTTGATAGTCATTCGGATTTGCCCACTTTCCAAGCGATTTGGATCAATTTCTTGAGCTGATAGGTGGCGCAACACTGGATGTCAATCGTTGTCCCTAAAAATAGGCGTAAAAATGGGAAAAAGGTTTAAAGTCATTTAGGACCTCAATCACCAAGAGTTTAATGATCTGGATGTCCTTGTGAAAAATTTTAAAGGTAGTCTTGAACAAGTGTTGTGAAATGCACAGCATTAGGATTGGGCGATTACACTTTGAAGTACACCTCCTCTCTCGGTCAAAAATCTATTCCCGCCCATGCCGAAGATGTCCGACACGTGGAGACTATGGTGTAACAAGCGTTAAAATTATGCGATCTTGATGCATAAGGCGCTCGTCTCAGTGGCATTATCAGAAGAGCCCTATCATCAAGGAATGATTTTGAAGACATAAAGAACTCACGTAAGGCCAAAAATGTGCACTTTTAAGGATATTCTGCTGTAGTGTCCTGAGGCTTCCCATAGGGTGGAAGAAGGCATAAGTGAGTTTGAATATATGGGTTCCGAAGACGACAGAGCAATTGGGGCCTGAGACTGGCTCGAAGGCCAGCCCACGTGTTCAGTGGCCAGATAAATTCCAAAGCGATCGCCAAATGTCCAGTAGTCATATAAGCAAAGCATTACACATGCAAGGCGAAAAGACGGCATTGGCGTCGATGTGGGCGCACTGAAAGGTCCATAGAGCAGTTGTACTTATAATAATTTATTTATGCGACCACATGACGTTTGACGGGCACTATAGAATTTGTCTGGACCTGATACATGTGAGCTAGCCTTCGGGCCAAGCTCAGACCCCAATTACCCTGTCGTCTTCGGAACCCATATATTCAAACTCACTTATGACTTCTTCCACCCTATGGGAAGCCTCGGGACGCTACAGTACTTAAATCGAATAAGAAAGGCTAATCTTCTTTTCAAGCACTAGTTCCTAATACAAATGGCTGTCTCCGACATGCGAGGTACATTTTAAAGACTTACATGTATCGTAACGGGCGAGATAACTTGACCATAGTTTGCAAGATCGAAGCAAGGCACTGAGAAATTTTTCTAAAGATCCATAAATTGATGACATAACTGCTTATAATGGTGGGTGGTGTGGCTTGAATTTGGCATCTGTACTTAGAACTTACATTCTTTATTGTGAATGCCGAAAAAAGGATTCCAAAGGAGACTCAAAGTTCAGCTCTGAGGATTGTAGCAGCTCTTTCTCCACTGCTATGCTTTGATTTTACGAAAGAAATGCCATACAACTGTTCAGATCCCACGATTGACAAAATGATAGCTAACTCTTAAAAACCTGTTAAGATTCTACACTTTTAAGAAAAAACGGCTGCTAGAGTAGCCGAACTTACAATAAAAACAGCAACTTGAATGATGCCCAGAGGCAAACAAAGAGGTGATTTAGGAAAATAACTTTAATCAAATGAATACCTGCCACATAAATGCTTAAGCGATGCAAAATTGAACCAGATGGCTAGACTTTTAGAGCTTATGAGAATCTAACACTTGAAATAGGTAATGGTGTAGCTTAATGGCATTAAAGTGAATTAAAATAGCCCACACACGAAGGATACATTGCAGTTGGCTTTAAGATATCTGAATTAACCGCTAGACAAGATCGCGTTCATAATGCAAAAAATACTAGGAAGGAAGGCAAATATTCCAAATATTTAGGAGACTACTCAATTGTGAGCTTTTTGAGTTAGTCTAGAACTTTCTGTGTTTGGCTGCGCGCATGTATCGCGGTGAAAAATCTCACCAGTGATGGTAATGTCTGCATGGCTATGAAAAGGAGCAGCGTAAAATAGTGATACTACTCATAATTTAAATAGTAGTTAAATATATTTTTACATGTATTACAGGTAAATAGGAAAATATTTTAAAAACCTTTGTGTATACAACATATAATTATATAAAAACTTAAAAGTACATAATTTGTTTATTATATTTTATGAAGTTAGATTAAGTTTTATATAGTTAATTTTTTGGGCAAGTGTATTAGAATTTGGGGATTTTGGAAAATTACTCGCTCGGCACCGTTGATCGGTTCTTACCTTGCAAATTTGTATGGTGAGTATCGATAGAGCTCCGGCTTAAGCCACGAGCTTAAAGTATTTGGCTGGCCTTTCGGGGCCTAGAATCGTAATAAAACAGCGAGTTGTGAACTATTGTTGTTGGTGTCGAGTTAGTCTCCATTGTGTCATAATTCCAGGATGAGTGAACACCTGGTTTAATTAATAATAGTAGGCTTTTAGCGTAGAAACAAATTGGACAGTACTGTGAGTCAAAGATTGTATTGTTTTCTGTGTGAGGGTCTAGGAGAGGTAATATCAATCAGGTCTGCATACATATGATTTATCAGTTAGAAATATCCAGGTCGAGTGGTAGCGATTAGAGAAAGTAATACTTTCCTCGGTGGTATGGATGGCAGCGTAGCGTGTGGATTGTTACGCGGTGGTCTGGCTGATGGGTCTGGTCAGATTGTTACACAGACTCCCCATTTACAGCCAACAGCACAATTCGATTGCATTGCTTTTGATTTCGTAATAACCATGTCATTTGGACCATTTTCCGCTCTGTAGGTGTTATTGCTGCTGCTGTGTGGCCTACCGGCAATGCAAACCCAGGACCTTTTTATAGGACACAACTGCTCTATGGACTGTTAAAGTGCTTAATGCCTTTGAAACCAGATTTTATGAGGTGGGATCTAGGAAACTCATTAAAATTTGGAAATAGTTCCGCAGCTAAAACCATTTTTACCTGCAAAGACATCGGTTAAGATATAAAGAGCTACAATCCGTAGTCTGCCGCTGTGGCTTGGTAAATATCGGCTTAATGATTGAACCTAGTGGAGCTGTGGAGGTCAAATAGTGCAACTAGCACCTTTGAGACGCGTCAGACACCCCATTAAAGTTTCCATTCTGATGCAAATAATGGGATGGTTCACATCAACGCAGCTGCGCCCTCTTCAATTTACAACAAGCAGAATTCCATTTTAAAACGACCAATGCGTGCAAAGTGCTTTGTGTGCATACCGGGTCAGCAGATTAGTTAGCCTGCAAACCAATTGGTGAGGCGTGGCGACTGTGGGGTGATCCATGGCGATTTACCAGGTTTAGTAGCGTTGAAAAACACCACCCGAAATGCGCATATGAGTGCCAAGAGGCAGAGACAATAGCAAAAGCTGGGATCGAAGACGCTACTGCACGCTTGCAGAGGTCACAGCCATAATTTTGCGCTCTGTCAGGAAGTGAAGAATGCATAACCACCAGATCAGACACTTAGCAGTGTGCGCCTGATGACGACTTGGAATTCTCATTAACCAGCAGAGGTATGCTTATGCTCCCTCTTAGTATTTAGGTAGATGACGGGTGTAAAAATGGTGGTGTCAAGCGCTGGAACTGCTATTAGATTCGACCAGGTGAAGGACTGTTGTGGGTAAAGCGAAGAGCAAGGATGGTACACGTTCGGACCGATTCCGAGGTCCAATGTTTCTCTGGCGGCTGACTGTCAAGAGAGAGGGACTACCATGTCATGTTAGCGCCACCTTCTGCAAAATGTGAGGGTTGTGGCTTAAGTAGTCGATCGTTAAAGCTAAGTGAGGTGTCAAAAATAAAACAAGCCAGAAATAAGGTATTTATGTCCAGAACCACGCATTTGGCGGCTTCAAGACCATTCAAACACTTATATTCAGTTTGTACAGACAAGTGGTCCTATTGTGCTGGCATTTTCTGGCCAAAATTGTTTGACCGGTAAACAATCATGCGTGTAAAAGATACCTTCAACTTAGCTGCAATAGTTAAATGGTAGTAGCCAAAGACAACGGCTTTAAAGGAAGGTAGAGACTACTGGAATTTACCTGTATTGAGAAATGTTAGAGCAGGTCTGTTGACATAAAATGTTGCGCCTTCGAATGATTAAATAAGGGCACTTTTACAGTTCTGTAAGGTGTAAAACTGGCCATCTGTCTGCGTTACTGCAAAGACTGTCTACTTGATTTGGCAGCCGTCGTGGTATTGTGGTGTGTGAACGAAATTGGGAGACTTCTCTTGATGCTGGTGTTGGAGATTAGGTGGGAATGCAAAGAAAGCACTTAAATTGTAAAAAAATTAGCAATTTTGAAGTTTATGAAATTATGTGGGTGTTGAAGCCCCGCTTTCTACAGCTTTTCCGGTGGATAAAATATTTCCCCTTAACTACTTGCTGCTCTCCGCCACTCAATGTGCTTGTTGAAAGGAAAGGAAGTTCGAAAGGAAAGGAAGTCGAAAATAGTTTCGTGCCCTGTATCCCTAAACGTAAGGCAAAAGGATTGAAACAAGGAGGCGACATATTCTCTTCCCTCCCACTAGGATGGACTGAGAAGCCGCCATTGCTATTTTCTGTACAAGTTTTGAAGCTGTTGATGAGGAGACAGAGCAAGAACCCTCAACTTGTGGAGGGAGGGGAGTTTGACGATTTCCAAAGTTGTAGAGCAGAGCAGTGGCCCATGCCTACCTAGCGTAAGTGGCGTCAAAGAACAAGAAGGATGTTGAAGATTACGAGAGTCCAGCCATTGGAAATGCTCACTCGAGAGCACAATGTAGCTTGGAGGAAACAGTGGCTGTAAGGAGTCTGCCACCGAAACACATATCAGGTTGATATCGCTTCAAAATGAGGTCGATGATATTGTCGGAATGATCTCTTTGGATCATCCTACCTTAGCATACATAAGGGAGCAGCTAATTAGCAACTCACATCGGTGTGTGTCTCATTCACAACACAGCGACGACAATGTTTTTCTTCATGCACCCTCTAGCGACAGACACATGGATCCCAGTTACGTACATAAGAACAAGCCATCAATCAGAATTACGTCACAGAAACCATGTAAACTTTAGCACAACCAATGTGACTGCATGTAAGGGCCATGAAGTGGCCGTCGCCGTCCATGAACTTCATAGCATTACACTCGGGTGATGTCTACGTTTCATTCTGAGGTTTTTGATCCCTCTAGAACCCTGAACAACATCATGCCTTAATTTTTTTAACCTAGGAAGGGGGCATTTGGCGAATAGATTATTAATGTTATTCGTTAATTTTAGCTCTTTTGTTATAAGCTTCGCTGTAACCGTAAGCCTACGCACCTCCGCGCTGCCAAGGCGCCTGACAGCTGTGCGTTTTGCATACGTTTTGCTACTTGGAGGTCGCACTAGCCTCATGGTGGAGCCATTTTGTCGTCCACTAAAGTTAAAATGACCTAGCGGGGCAACTGATCGGTCCTTAGTTAACCTTTTTCTGTCCGCGCAATTCGGTGTTACCCAACAATCATTCTGATTACATTGGCATTATCGAGTGGCACGTGTCTTTAGGTGTAGAAGTTCTCCTTCCCTGAATGCTTGTCCCTAACTGAGTGCTTACCAATGGCTGAAAAGTCAACGAGAAACTGTTGGTAATTACAAATTGTGCGAACAATCTAACCTCCATCAAGCGAGGTGGTGTAAAAGAGACAACTGAAGTCAACAAGGCCACTGTATTTGCCTTGTTCTTGTGTCAATGCTCACTTCCTTCTTCCACTGGGACTGATTGATTCTCCTTAACTTATTGCCACTATTTTTGCGAAGGGAGTCTTGCAACGCCATGCACAGTGAAGGCAGATGCTGTCACAACAAAACACAGAGTGCCTATCTCTGCCAACGCCTAATCGCTTTTCATCTTAAAAAAAACAAAAGGAGCCAGTCTCGGAGCAGTGACTCCACCAAATTCATGATAGCACGATTTTGACAATACTTGCACAGAGTTCGCTTCACTTCCAAAGCATCTGATTACCCCATAAGTTCTTTGTGTAGATCATCACTAAGTCATGTAGAATGCTTTGAATGTGGTCCTGCTAATCATAATACCTAACATGACATGTCTGTCATCCGACAGGACATTACCACTAATAGTGAGTGATCTGTCACACGAGTTCTATTGCTGAGTGCTACTGAAAGTTGGGGAGTACTGAAGAAGACAGACAAGCGGCGTGATGAAGTGAGAAGGGGGACACAAGTTGAAGCCATAATCACCCGCTTTTGCCACTCTAGGACAGCCCACGGGGCTGCCATGGACAAAAGGGGGAGGAGAAAACAAAGGCTGATTCGAGTCTGCGTAAGAAACAACGTCCAAACTTTGCGTTTGTTAACCCCTGCAACAAATACAAACGCCATTTGTCGACGATGGAGCCAAGTCGAAGGTGCAGTCTTACAAATCTGAGTAAGCTGTGGAGAGGATTGTTGGATGTTTAATACAAAGTTGGAGTAAAATATGCTTCCATCACCATTACCGAGGTTTAAACCGTCCAAAATCGTACTGGTTCCCCACAATTCTACCTTCCACAAGATGGTGCGTTGCCTTTTATTTGCAAGTACGTTCGAATTATTAGTGAACACCTATTAATTCCTACTAACGGAGTTTGAAATACCTGTTTAGTTCGATTATTATAAAAAGTTGCTATCATATTAATCAAAAATAGCCACAAGCAGTAAGTCCCCCTCAAAATGGTAGTAGTCGCCATGTTCGCAGCCTCTGTTGCCTTCACATATCGCCTTCACTTAAAAAAGGGGTTGAAATGGAATATGGCAATACAGTGATTAGACGTCTGCGCGCCTATTCAGTGCCATTTGAGGAACCACTTGAGAGTCGCGGTTGATCAACAGGCCACTCGGATTGGCCGGATAAAAGTGGTGATTACGAAAAAGGTCAGGTGATCTCCAATCGCTGGGATGAGGCTTCATTAGAACTCCTATTTTCACATTTCCCGTAGCAATGTCTAAAGTAGGCCTGACCAACTCACCCACCTCAATACCATAACCCAAGTCGTCCTTTTTTATACTTTAATATCCTCCACTAATGCCACTGAAATTTGCCATTAAAATAGTGTCTCTTTTTAGGAGGAAAAAGCTGGTCCATCCTCAAACCAAGACATCCCATCTGATCCGTTTTATAGTATGAACTACTTAAGCTTTATAAAATGGGCTGACGGATACGTGTGTCGTAAGCTCCTTTTAAGGCCTAAGGATGTGGATCGTGAGGAAGAGTTGGAGGCCGTGCAGTACCATGAAAGAAAAGAGCAAATATACGATCGGCTCTCAATAAGTGAATTTCCCGCTGAAGTACAAGGTCCAGTTAAGTGTCTGATAAGAAGGCTTTGTAACTGCAAATGCCTATCGGCAGGCAGGATGGTTCGCTACAAATGTGAATTGCCAGTACTCCTTACTTCGGCGCCGACTACCCTTCATTTGGAAGTGGCCTCCAATGTGCCAAGCTTTCGTGATCAGTGGAATCCATTTTTTAGAAATGCCGACGGTACTGCAGCGGACATATATGAACGGTTTATAGGTGTTGGAGAAAGAGGTGACGCAATTCGGCTGAACGAGTATGACTGTATTGTTTTTTTCGTGGAATTTCCAACCTCTAAATACTTGCGTTGTAAACACCTTAAAGACCTGGGCAATGCCATCACACCAACACAAACATTTATTGTGACAGGTAGATATCCGGAACTCTATGGTATCATTGCAGAAGTGACCTGGGAACAGAAAATTTTTCAACTTCTACGTAGATTTAACTTTCCTCCTTTTGTCAACTTTACCGACAATTGGCGTATTTGGTATAACAGAAACGACAACATGGGGAAGATCAACTATGTGGAAATCATCCGCTGGGCCTGTCTTGATGTGATATGGAGAAGGGCCAGAGCTTTGGTCACCTAATGCTTTCTGCGTAGCATTATTTAACTTACGAAATTTGCCAAATAAAATGAAGTCTAACTTTTCCACACCTTTTTTGATGCAGAGGTTTAGGTAGGGTCAAAAGGGAAGACAGAAGAGTAGCAAACATGATTAGAAATGGGTGGGTAAACAACGCAGAATATAGTATCGGGACAATTGACAACTTCACTTCGCTTTTTCTGCAGACTGCTGAGCCTCAGGGGCAGACAGCGGGACTAGACTCTTTGTTGCGCTACAGCTCCTCCTACGGCCGCCTTTACACGACCACTGGAGGTGTGTCATGCAGGTACTCGCAAAGTATCAGGGCTAGCGTTTTCTCGCCTTACACCCGCACCGCAACGAAAACCTTTCTATGCTTGCCCCAACAAATAAATCTTAAGCTGGTGCAAAGGCGACGCCCTCCATTTTTGAGTTAAGCAACTTAGGAAAGAGATTTTGCATAAGAGCCAACTCTTCACATTTTGTGCAAATTCGAGTTTACTAGCTCAAGCATGATGAGTACGATGACATGTTATCTGCGGTTTGAATCACAATCAAACAGAATTCTCGATTAATCATGTCGATGAGCCGAAGTGGAATCACTGATGAGGCTTACTTCTGCTGTTGCCTTTCCAAACATTAGGGATAGGATAGCCTACAGTGGAGTAGTAACAGCATTCCCTGCTCCTTTTGCCATGACGTCAGGGACAATGTCCATCTGAATACGAATAGGCATGGTTTAAGACATTCAGGTGCTCGATAATTTTGAAGTCTTCATCAACACACAACACCTGTTAGCACAATTTAGCAAAGACGTCTTAGCCTTTTATGGCCTCACTGAGCATAGACGAGGTGGCTGTACTGCTACTGCAAGTGAGGCACGTATGAGTGAGCTTGAATTGCTGAGTTCTTTCACAAGACTTTTGAGCTTCTGCAAAGCAGCAAGCACAGTTGCCTAGCAGTAAATTGAGCAACTGGCCACCGACCTGCTAAATGCAATCACATCATCTAGGGAGTGGATTGAAAGTTCCTTCCTTCCTACCGTGCTCAGAATAGCCAACTGACGCAGTGGATGTTACCTTGATCTCTTCTTCCTCAAAATTCATCTCACGGTATTTCTCAAAAGGTATTATTTTTGGTAAGAATTAATTTGACGCCTTCAAGGATACTTTTCAACCATTCAATTTGCATCACCCTGCCTGCTCGATCCAGTGCCAGACAATTCTCGTATAAAACTGCTTGTTTCAGCATTGAGGCCTGGTGGGTCGGTCGCGAATGTGGTGTTCACTACAACGACATCATTATCAGTGCAAACTAATAGAGACGCAACACTTGTCCCATTCTGCATGACTACCACCATCTCCTAATCTGCCGTTGATCTTTTCGCCATAGACAGCTAAAGTGCTGAGTTCGATTTGCCCTTTTTCACCACCAAGTTGCCTAGTCGTCGTTCTCACCTTGAATTACCTCTACCGCACGATAGCTCCAGTGTCAAACTACTACATTGGCTGTGAACTGCTCACATTCCCCACACACACGTCCGCAAATTCAACGATGCCTTATAACACCTATTTTGCAGACAAGGCCTCATATACGACTACTTTTAGTCAAGATGGCAGAAAAACCAGTCAGCCCAGTTATCCAAGGCTTTGTCTGAACATCGAGGTATGAAGAAAGAAGCCCAACTTTCATGCATTTGACTGAGCAGTATGCAGACCATCCTACAGTACCCATGCTTCAAAGAACCTTCCACTGTTTGAACAACCTCGACCACATCCTGTCAGTAGGCATTGTGACTGGTCATCATGCAGCATGTCCTAGTCATCCTGCAATATCCTCGAACGAACATTGCTGCGTCTGGTGGAGGAAAGAGGTCAACTAAGCTCGCACGAGGCCGACGAGATTACTCTTGGTTCCACCACCTCGTCAGCAGCAACACGCATTTGCCCGTGTTCGCCTAATCAGTCTCTGAGCATTTCCGTTTGTTCTGAGATGCAATCACTCAAAAGTTAAATCTGCGATGTTGTGCCGCTCAGAGAAAGCTGATGTTGAGCGCACGCCAGTGGAAATATGGTCGGATGGGGGTACGTGGGGCTGCACAAGCGATTAGAGTGGCGATATCATTCACCATGTATGACCACAAGAAGGGAAGGGAGGCGAACAATGAATCAGACCAGCGTGTTCAAGTCCATGGGAGTGGGCATCTCACGTGAACGGATGTGGAAAGCCGTGTAGTAAAATAGCCACTTACATGTCAATCCAATCCACCAGTTCCACTTGCTGGATGGCGCATCCTCGCAAATGCACACCAGGTGCTAAGATTGGTCAACGAAAGTGGGAAACGATTTGAAGTAAGTAACAGTAGATTGCAATTAAATGCCACCTTTAATGAAGGCTTATTGCAAAGCCCAACACAAGAGATCCTCTGTTGGAACAACTTGCTGACACAGTGGTCATGGCTGCTGAAGGCGTCAGTGAGGGAGCCTCCATCTGCTAACTTAGTAGTTGTCCTGCTTTCGCTTCAATCCAAAACTGCGAGATGTGCTTGAAAC
>UYWX01020498.1:0-46385 GCA_900622495.1 Hydatigera taeniaeformis | reverse complement strand
GCTATGCATTGAGTCCGCTTTCTACTGTAGTCTACATTGCGCCCTCGAGACCTTCCTGAAGACAAAGGCAGAGGCAACATTGAGGTCTAATCTACATATTCTGACGTATAGGTAGGGATAAGGCTAATGCCATTACCAGGATATTGGGTTCCTGATGGACGTACACTGGTGGAGTCGCCACAACGAATTGGAATACAAAGGCCAAACTTATAAGAACTCATCTAAGGGTCATTAGGATAAAGACATTCAAACATGAGCTTGTTGCAAAATTTCGCTCGTCAACAATCACTTTTGCCAATGCAAAGCAGCTGCAGCGTCAAAATTCATCAACGTTCCATAGAATCAGTCTTTCGTTCCATTGAGCTTGTTGAATTAATTATCCTCGCCTCCAAATAACCTCCTCAGTTGGTCGATAAACCTTGTATCCCTTTATTGTTCCCAGGAGAAAAGTATCAGGGGACCTGCGAATGGGTTTTACATGTACCGACATTTTCTCGACAAGTCACACAAATTCAGGCCTAGACCAGTGAAATTCTGCAGTTATTATTGCGATCCTTCACCAGCCATCCAACTGAAGTGCGAAATCGAGATTGCCAAATGCCCTTCAATCAGCGCCCATCATGACATGCCATGACAACCAGTAATTTGACTTACTCCTCTCGCCTTCAATTTGCTTTTTTTGGAATTTTTTGCCGAGCTTAGTTAGCTCAAAAGCTATTTTAAAAGTAGCCTATTTCTTACATTAAATTCTGCTTCGTGTGTAATTGTGGCAAGGCGACGTTTAGGCCCTCTCCAACCTCAATTCCAAGTCAAGGTGTAGCCAATGCTTAGGTTGGCTAATTAATTTCACCTGATTTTGAAACAGATTCTGTAATTAGGGATTTATGCTACTTTAAACAAGACAGCTGTTTTTAAATACTCAAGCATACGGTGCGGAAGGACTTAAGGCTGCAGGCAAATGTTTAGAGATTAAGCCTATCCCAAAGATTGGCACTTATAAGCTTATTACCATGCAATTCAGGTATCTTGTGTGAATAGACGCCTGAATATGATCAGTTCACAGGTGTGTCAAAAAATAAACAGAGCAGTTAATACTCCCTTGAGATGTGTTTTTAGACACACTATTACAATGGAGGCTACAAACACCAGCAATATCCCTAAGGTAACATTACCTTTGTTTCAAACCATCCAGTCCTGTCATCTCACCCCTCCAATTACAGGTGGGCCAAAGGTTGTTGGCCAAATCCCATGAGAATGTGGTGGCAAAACCAATTAACACTTTCGAAATATTTCACCAACTAGACTTCCTAACATTGCACAATATACAACTTAAGTGCTAAGGACTTTGGTACTGAGTGAAGAACGAGCACAGTAATTAGGCCGCCATAAAGACGAGGAACTTAGATATACTGTTACAATGATGGCCAAGATACACATAGGGGGATCAACTGAATGCTAACATTATTAAATCTATTTGTGGGGTTCGTAAAAATCTCGAGTGATGGTTCGCGCAGGCTAAAAAATTGACTTCAATAATAAGGCACAATAACATTCAAGGAGCATAACTACAGTCTGATGAGCATTTCCATTTCCTTGCCATGGACAGTAAAAGAAATTAGGAGTTGCGATTACGTGGAATTGAGAAGCGAATTGGAACATTTAAAGATTTCAAAGCAATGCAGAAGAAACTTTCTACTTACTCTCCAAACATTTTGTTCGCCTTAACGTGGGTAAATCAAATGAAAGAATTCGGCACACCCTACATGTCCACCCTCAAATGCGCTTTAACTGATAGAAAATTGTGACGACTCGTAACTTAAAATATTACTGTAGAAAATGCGCTTTCCGTAGAGACTTTGGGGAGTTTATCCAAACTTTTGTTAAAAAGGGTAAAAATTTATCGAGGAGGAGCTTTGATGCTTCAATGTTGGCAAAAAGTGACCTACACATATGGGTTCCTAAGTAAACATGACCCTTTGCTTCCATTTACCATCTCTTTTATGTTAGACGGGTCCTGTAGGATCTTGCGTGACTATAGCTATTGAAATTATTTCAAAAACTTCACGCTAGAGGATGTTCGAGCGAAGTAAAGTTGCCGATTTAAATGCAGAAAATTGAGGAAAATAGTTTCCAAAAAGTAAAAGGCTTTTTTGCCTTTTCGATAAATGAAGGGATCTTAGAGGAAGCAGGTAAGAAAATTGCGTATCCAGTGAAGATTATTTTTTTTGGAAATCAGCCTTAAGGAGGGCTTTAGGTATGAGGTAGAAGTTTCCACCTCTCCTTCTCACCTTCTCTCTTTCGTCGTGTATTTCAAATAGTTTTTGCAGCACATGTTACTTTTTTAAAGCCATGTATGGCGGTTGGACTAGCAATTCCATAAAATGACATTGTTTGCGTTTCAGTGACAAGGAAAGCGACAAGCCCCTCCGGGATATCATCATCAATAATGTAAACATGAAGTAGCAGTCCATATTAAGTTTTCTGGCAAACTTTCTTTCGAACTCCAACTTCCCTTGAGCCATACTGAATACCCACCTTGGAGTTTTTCTGATTAACGTAAAACATTGACAGTGAAGACACTTCTAGTCAGCTATCGTCGCATTTTTACAAAATATCTTTCACTGGCTTTAAAACGGAAAAGATTCTAACATTTTTTTTCAAAAAATCCTTCCTCCAACTGTCGCATACTTTGTATTCACATGACATCCCTACAGCGGTTCATTTTTTAATTTCTTTGCAGGAAATTTCCGGAAGCGCTTTAGTTTAGATTTCCACGCTTCCATCAAATGGCAGAGTTTCAATTTAGAGATGTGGAAACAATTTTTTACAAATTTTTAAACCTTAAATAGGAAGGTGGCTCTTTCCCACCTTATTTGTACCAAATATGCAAATAATCAACTTTTCATTTCACCACATTCGTTTATCATCTGGGCGAGAGTTCTAACGACACACTCAATAATCTTAAGTCGTAAGCTAAAACAGAACGTTAACTGTTTGAAGCGCCATTGCAATGCTACTTACCACTTGACAATCCATTGTCTCTTTCCATATTGTCTGCTAAGCTGCATTTGTCAGTTGCGTACTGTATTTGTTTTTAGGCAACACCTTTAGGTAGCGGAAGTGTTTGCTACACGGAATGAAATGAGGTCAACAAGAACCCGTTTAATTAAAATTAGGTAAGTAAATAAACTGGACTTTCCAAAGGATTGCAGAGTTATACAGGGAGCTAACGCTACGCTTAATCTCCTTACCTGTTGCTTTGCATTAAAAAGAAAACACCATCAAGCTACACTAGCATCAGAGCCATAGCTCCATAAGCGATTCCATTCTGGCTACGCCATAGTCCCTGAACTAATCTGATCGTCCATCTCCAACCAAGCTTTGAAAGGAGGGTCTCAACGGAGGTGGTCGCAGATATGTGCATATCTGATCGCCAAATTTAAATAGCTTACCACTCTCTGTAACTATGAATACGTAAACTGCTAACGCGCACGCATACATCAGCGTTGGAGATAATAATGACCTCTGTCACCTATCATCTAGCTTTTTGCATACTTCAAGAGCTGGGATGAACGTAGGCAAGTCATCTCTAACAGATCGACGAGAGGTCACTCGATGTAAATGGGATTCTTTTGTTAAGCAACGTCACCGATCCCGGGAATGATTTGTGTGAGTTTTAAGAGAACTTGCCATTTCAAGTGCGGTAATGTAGTCAAGGTGCGGATAAACGTGCCGCTTAATACGTGCCCAACTTTAAACAGCACTCTAAGTTCCGAGTTCCAACTTATAACTCTGTTGCAACCTATGCCAACATTTTGGTTTCGTGAGCATTTAAGGCTCGGATTTTGTACTTCCGCTGGGCGACATGATTTCCGGACCACGCCAGTAGTCCGCCTACCACTAACCTTTCTCCACCTCTAACTTAGTTCTTCCGTCCAAACCCTACGCCTCTTCGTCGTTTGGAAAGTCCTAGGGGCTGCATTTTACTATAGTTCCTCTAGTTTACGTTTTTTGGGTAAATCAGGCAAACATCTTTTGACGACTGTCTCACGTATCGGCAACTTCAAATTAGCTAATTATATCGGTGCAGGAGCTCACATTTAGGCATTAATATTTACAATGTCCCAAAATTCAGGTGTTGTTTGCCTCAAATTTACCTGAAACAGTAAATTGAGAATCCTCAAGCACTGTAAATCAATGATGGTACCCTACAAGACCCAACTCAAAACTCTTAATAAATATAAACTTTATCGCATATTAAATGTCATTTTAGCATCTTGATCAACGTAGTTTAAAAAAATTAAGGGCGCACCTCATGACTTGTGTTAGTCCCTTTTTCGGGGAAGGGAAGAGGCCTTTAGCAGACACCATATCCAGATAAGCAAAGAAGGCGTAAGTCTCAATTTCGCCCACGCAGCCTTTCCGCCATCTCAAAGGGCGGTCACCTAAATGCCACGGCTGGCGTGTAATATCTTGATACCACGCTATTCAAAAAGGAACACTATCGAGGCTTTGTGCTTCATTGACCTTGCACATTTGTTTTAACTGTTTCCGAATTCGTGTAAACGAATACCACTTATTTCAGAAGGCAAAATTGGCGCCAAAAATTAAGCACTGAATACTGGCAATGAATTAAATATTTGAAAAATACCTGACTCCTTTTTAAAAGAGCTGCAATTTAACTGCCAGAAAATAATTCAGCCTAAAATACATACGATAAAGTGAGTTTCTTTTGGAACCTATCACTTTGGCCTTAAATAAAAGGAGTGATCTATAAATTGTCAAGTTGTCTTGTATCCTTTCACAGAGTGAAATAATTAATTACTGGTTAAACTCGTATGTAGCACTGGTAAGCTGTTGCCTCTCTTAGTGTATTTTACGTTTTTTTTAATAACACACTAAACAAACGAGTTGAATCGTTTTGACAATTATTGCGGAATAAGAATAGTTGAGTACTAATGTTTGGGATTGAATTCGTGCATTACTCTCTCAAGGTATTGTGCATAAAGCCGTGCGGAATTGGGATATGAGCGCAAAGGACAGTTGGGCATGGAACAAACAGCAACTCTTAACTTCGTAGGCAAAATTGTGACATAATGAGGTCTTTTCCAAGTACCAAATAGTCAAAACCTGAGCTAACATTTCTTTAGCATGGATTAAAATGCCCTTCTTATGAACGCACCTGCAATTGAAGACAATCTGATTCAATATGCAACAAACTTGATTTATTTAACTTGAAGAATTAAAAAAACTTTTGATTAAGGGAGCCAACAACGTCGGCCGTAAGGGCTAATAATTAGTGGATTTGAAAATTCTGTGCGTGGAATCACATTTCAAGTGAACTCTGGTTTGACACGGACTTGCCACTACTTTAAGCCCCGCACCATCGAAGGTCACATCCTCGCCCATCCATTAGGATGCCATGGTGTCAGTGCGGAGGAGAAATTCTCCCTACTCCCAACTCACTAGATCCCTTGGTTATTGCTGCTTACTCCTAATGGCAAGGGCGTCATTCATTTAGACTCTGATATGCAAGTTAAGAAGCTGATGTATTTATTTTTCAGGATTTTTTTAACAAAAACGCGGCTGAAGTGCCACCTATTTGAAAGAAGAACTGTCTTTCCAAACTGACAATATTTTCCTATTGTACGGCATAGGAAATTATTAGTAAACAAATGAGAGCGAGCTGCGGTTTTAAAGTTAAACCTACCTAAGCATTTCTAAATTGCACCGGCACTGATCTGGAGTGAAATGTAGAATTCGGCGTAACTCAATGCTGTCTAAATGGTTACTTTCACTTTTAGGGCTACTAACTTTGTACTGCCTCAAACACCGAACCCTTCCCGCCGTTCTCTATTCTTATCTATATTTAAGGGATGTCAGTCTTTCCATCCCAAATGACACTTAAAGAACCTCGATAAAAATTCACCGGAGTTGATTATAGTTCCTGAGTACTAATATGCCTTACCCTACCATGCCTTACACCACCTTGTACTGAGCTTCAATCCTAAATTGAAAATCTAATCCAACTTTTGAAACAATCAATGAAATAGAAAAGTGCAAATTTATGGCCCACTCATTTATCCACGTTGGAGTTTAACGAATGAAATGACTATACTCAAATTTCAGCGGCTACGTTAACTGCTCGAATAATCTTAGGGAGGTGAGTGATGGCTCACTACTTAGCATTCTATCTATTCATAGCTAATTATGCTTAAGAAGCTGTCTCCGCTCCCTCAACCGAGAGGTTGGGCAAGTCTCGTCGCGGAATGGTGGTCTTACCCAATTGGCCCACCTCAGCTGCTCCAATCAGCTGCCTCCTGTGAGCCTTAGACTACTCCAACTCATGTGCGTTAGTGGAGAGTCCACATTGTTGTAGCCCACGTCCCCCTACTTCTTGCCTCCAAAAGCATTATGTTGTACTTCTATGTCAGCATTGGCCTTTCCATCGTTTACATGGTCTCAGTCCTCTTTGACTTCTCCATGTCGTCCTCAAAATATAATGCGGGCATTATAAACTTTGTCGTCTTCGAGAGCGCGGCTGTTGGAGATGTCGTGGGGACATTTGACAACTTTAATGGATCCGATTACTCTAAAAGACAGGATGGTAGACCCTTGTTCATGTTGCAAGACACAACGTATTTTGCTCTTAGAGGGCCAGGTCAAAAGATTGTAGTAGTTAATCGCCTGCTTGATCGCGACAATGACCGAAAGTTGTGTCGCGAAGCCAGTTGGCCAGAGACGTGTGCATGGTCAGGCGTTCTCTTCGCCCACGATGGTGTTGTCTTTAGTCTGCGCATAACTGTCATCGATGTCAATGATAACATCCCTCGGTGGCCTGATTCCGCCCTGAGCAAGCCACGCAATTCAGAAGAGAAAGAACCGTCGATTGAACTATTCATAGCAGAAAACACACCGACTGGCAGCATGTTTGATCTGCCTTTAGCTGAAGATCGAGACTACGGGAATAATGGTATAGTTAATTACGAGCTTGTGGAGATGGATAAGAATGGTCGTTTTTCCCTTCGTTGTACAAATGGACCGAATGGAGTTATCCCACGTCTGCAGGTTTTGGAAATGTTGGACAGAGAAGAGAGAGAAGAGTACGAGATGCAAATAGCGGCAGCTGACGGAGGCGGACAACGTGTTGTTGTCGGACTTCGAGTATACCTTGTTGATGAAAATGACAATCCACCTATTTTTGTCCATCTCAAGAATGCCTCCCAGGAGGAGGCTCAAAGAGCTCGTTTTGTTATTGAAATTGACGAATCACTGGCTATTGGTACGGCTCTTCCGTTTCATCCCATAGCAACAGATGCCGATGCTGGGGACTTCGGTCGCGTACGTTATCGTTTCTCATTCTCCACACCCGAATTCGTCAAACGCGATTTTGCCATTGAGTCAGAAACTGGCAAGATTATCGTAAAAAATATTTTGGATTGCGATGCCGGTGGTATTCCTGAATACGTCTTCTCAATGATCGCAGAGGACGGCGCTCCACAACCTCTAACCGCCTTAGCAACTGTGGTAATTGCCCTCCATGACGTCAACGATAATGCTCCGATTATAAGTCTCACTCCGGCGACACCAAAGATAGAAGATATGTACGACACAACCTTCTACCCCACATTCGAGGATAGTAGGGATACCTTCTGTTTGGTAGAAGAAATGCCTTCAGGTCAGATGGTGGCGACTGTGGCGGTAACCGATCCCGATTCGGATGCTGATGGTGAATTCGAGTGCGGTCTGAGTACGACACAGGACTTTGCTTTGCATGCACTGCCCTGGATCGGTGCAACAAAGGTCTACCAGCTCCTTTCGGCGCGTAGGTTCGACAGAGAAATGGAGGCTTTGACTTCCGTTACACTTAGCTGTGTTGATCGAGGCGTGCCACCTCGAGTATCAAGCAAAATAATCCCCATCACTCTCATCGACATCAATGACAATCGGCCCTATTTCCAGCAACAGTTCTACCAGTTTTCGGTAACTTGATTCATTGAATGACTGGCTTTAATCCATGCGCTACTTTTGTTGGGACGTTGAGTCACTGTTCAAACGGTTCTAGTTGTAGAAACCTTCTTGAGATTCAAATCAATGACAAATCGGGTTCCTCTGCAGGTGTAAATATGCTATTGCATACAACCTCATGTGGATACATGTATTCAATCGTTATGTCGGTTTATATGCGCAGTTTTGAAGCATAATTCAAAAAAGCATTCGGGTATAAAAAGTCTAATTTTATTTGGGCAGTAACCATTTTAAAATAGTTAATATTGGGTCTTGCTGTGGTTAAATTTTCAATTTATTATCCATCCTTTGCCAAGTGATAGTAGATGTTGTTGTTGAAGAAAAAGCTGTTTCTTTTTGCTTGAAAATGATTGGTCTGAGCGGTCACCAACACTATCATTGACTGACAGATTTGTCTGAAAATAATGGGATTGCTTGAAATGCAGCGGTCACATCGAAATTGAGGTTGGATGGACTTCTGAGGCGCATTATGTAAATGTGAATCGAAATCAATAGTCACGTCTTGACAATGAGTCCTTTTCACCAAAACTGGAGATTTTTGTACCCCTTGCTGCGACATGAGTTATTCCACTCAGCCTCAGAGGTGTCTGCAATCCGACGTGAATTAACTCAGACATAAACACATAAATTCCGATTTCGGAGGTTGAAGCGCGAACGATCCTGCCGAATTGGTGAATTTGTCATCTTTAAGTCCTACTCATCCCGCAGGTGGCTGCAGTACAACAAAGTTACAAAGCACTGTTTAACTTTAGAGGGTATTTGCTATAGGACTTCGAAAAGGAAGGAAGATGCACTTTCATTCCCCATTGTGACTTCAATTAGGAAATGGTAACAAAGTGGTTGGTTGGTGCTCAGGCGAGACATTTAAGTAGGTTACTGCGTGTGCGACCTCGCAGGAAATTTTGCTACTCGAGTAGAATAGGAGTGCTCCTTAGATGGGGTGATTTTCATTTTTCTTTTAAGTATTTCAAGGAATGAATGACGTCAATGATTAAGTGACATCGTGACAGTTTTTGGTCGGTTTCCGGTTACTTATTTAATCCTAGAGAAGGCGAGGCACGAGATTTGATTTCTTTCAATAAAATTCACTGACACTTAAGTGAGGTTTGGTATTCTGCCTTGTTGAAGAGCTACGTTATTTCTGAGTCCAAACCGTGGTTTTATTGTCTACAATCGGTGTCATATCCAGTTTGTGGTAATTTTGAACGAGACTTATATAACATTAGTGCACTTTATTTCACATATTTAATTAAACTAATAATTGTCATTGTTATCGGATTGGAGCGATGATGCCTTTCCCCTTTCTTCCCCTCTCTTCCGACCGCGAGGACCCGGTTAACTTTTCTTATGAAGTCACTAAAGCCACAAACATGAAGCATTTTTGGATTTACGATCTCTGATATGAGGCTTACAAGTTGTGATGAATATCAATACAGATGGAGTCACGTCTCCCACTAAAATTCGCCCTTTATATATGTATGGCTGAGTTTGCGTCCCTTCCACGCTTTATATTGCGCTACGTATACTTAAAAGTCAATTTTTTGACGACAATGCATTGCATTTTATATTTTTTGTGTTAAAACTTAGGGGCCATTAAGCGGCTCATTTTACCTGGCACTTTTAGGTGCGTAGTTTTTCTCCCTTTTCTCCAACTGTGGTTGGGTAATCCGTGAAGTTGCACCTCTCGTTCGCTGATTGAAACCATCTGGATGGAAGGATTTGCAAATATTGTGGTTGCTTTGTGACGGTAACGTGTTTCAGCTTACCCTGGATTATCCGTTTTGTCGTGCCAGCACAAGATATGTGACAAGGAAATAAATTTTAGCATGATATGATGAACGGCTCATTAAATGGGAATACTAAGTGGCATAAATTGTTCCTCTGCGCTGCCTTTTACGAACAGCTGTATAGCATCATTAGGAGCAGGATACTATTTATTTACCATCCGCCATATAAAAACAGGAAATTCATTTGTAAAATAAGCACTGTTGATTAATCTTCAAAGCACGCTTCTGTGATTTGTCAAACGGTGGTATAATTTTGGTGGGTGAAGGGCAATGTGCACATCTGAGGCGAGTTGTGATTCATCTCAAGGCGTGTCAGTACGACTAATAAAGTACAGTGAGTAATGCTCTCACACACTTCCCCTCATCACTTCATTATATTTTTGCATAGTTATGCTAGAATCTTGCATTTAACAACCAATGTAAAAAACGAGCTATAATGGCTATTGGTATGTTGGATAGTCCGTTTGGGGCTGTTTTAATTGCCCCCACACCTTTCGCCAACAATTTGCTCCAGCTTAAGCTCTGATCGTAAGCAAAGAAGAAGCGAAGCATTCAGCCACTCATGTGTCAGATGCATGTTGCAGATAATTGTCATGCAAAGAAAGTTTTGGGTAATGAACAGTTCTCTCTCATCCCTATAAAATGCTGAGTAAGGATAGGAGTCTTCCTCATTTAATTATCATTTTGAATGAATTAAAAAAGTCGAAGCGAACTTATATGATGGGACTCTGTTCTTCATAGATCCCAGAAAATCGACCACCAGGAACTTTGGTAGGCAGAGTGATTGTGCAAGATAACGATGCAGGCAAGAACGGACTGGTGGACTTCTCAATTTCCTGTAAAACTGGTCAATATCAGCACCTCTTCTCCATCAGCGGTATGGGAGAAGTTCGGGCTAATGAAATGCTCGATCGAGAAACCAATCCGCAGGTCTTATTGTTCACTGTGAGCATACATTCTTCCTTTTTTCTACAGGCAGAGAATTATCGTTAAAATATTGTCGGTTTCAAGTTGGCTGATATGTACCAGGGACTCGATTATTTCAGTTTTTTGCCGAAATAAGATTCTTTGAATAGCTTCAATTGAACTTATTTTTTAGGAAGTAGTTCAACTAAGTATTTTTTTCAGTTTTAGACAAATTGATGTTAACAATTAGCATGTAAACTCATCACATGGGTTCTAGTATCCTAACGACAACCTGATGGCCTGCCTTTGTACGATTTGGGTTGCCTAGGTAGTGTTCTCCCTAGGTGGCAACTTTTGTTCCCAGGTTTTATTAAAATATGTGAACTCTTCGTGCCACATGTTTCAAGTCAATTTCCTTGACAAACTGTAGCATCTTCTTTCCTTAGGGTTAAAATCATATACTCAGCCCCATCGATGAGAATGAGTCACAATAACTTCGGTAAATTGTGGTATCCACTTCCGTTTTACATCGGCATGCCTAATAAAGGCTGCCGTCCGGGTGTCGTGAATGGGCTGCAAGTCATGTTTCCACTTTAACCACCCACTGCTTAAAGTGTGGTAGTATGGCCGGAGTAAACTAGTCTTTGGTACATTCTATTTAATATGGGCAGAACTATTTGGAGATAATTTGTTTTTTAATTCTCAAGGTGGTAGCAGAGGATAAAGGGAGACCCACATACCGCACATCGGTGGAGGTATGCATAGAAATTGAGGATGAGAATGACTGTATTCCCAAATTCGACTTTCCAAATTACCACTTCTCAATTGACGAGGATGTGGAACCCTATAAACACGGCCCTAGGGAGGTGGGTATAGTTCAGGCCTCCGACTGCGACACTGGAGGCAATGCTGAGATCCACTTCTTCCTCGAGGGCACCGACACACCATTTAAAGTATGTATGCTGTAACTATTTTGCGTTATTTGATTAAAATTCGCAACGTTTCGTGCAAGGAGTAATTTAATCGCATAAAATGAAATAAATTGCAGCCTTCCATTAGTATTGCTGCACTTTATTTGGGACACTCGTGTTGGATTACCTTAGAAAGTTGTTACCACAAAGCAAACTTCATCACGCATTCGGAAATCGTACAATTTGATATGGGGGTACAGAACCACAATTTTGTGCACTCGGTTTCGTCATGATTCAGTCTGCATAAAACTGCAGTTCGAGTGACCTTTGAAGCCGCTGAAAGGCGTACAAGGAGTTAGAAAATAAAGCAGCATTATAAACGTATGGAAAGTCTGGTAAGCCATTAACTGCCGTAACATGAATGCAGCAGTGGTGGCCGAAACATAGTTAAGGTTGCTTTGCCACTAAGGCAAGGACATAATTAATCTGAACGGCTTGGTATTTTGACAAAGTGACGATGTTGCTAGTCTGGAACTGTTAAAGTCTCGTCATTAGTCGGCTTCGAGGGCATAGCATATCTCAGTAGCTGTAAGCCTAGAAGTAGAGTAATTCAGTGTAGCACACTTTGAATTGCGTCACTCTTAAAAAAGCGACAAAAATGAGACATTGTTCAAGCATACGTTGTATCCTTGGCTTAGCTGGCGCCATCAGGGAAGAGGATTCGTCTATTAGGCAATTTGTTGTCAGCGCTCCATTCTCGCTTACTGTCGGTCCAAAAGTTCATGGCAAAATATTTTGCCAATAAGCTGGCTTTACATGAAACCAGACAATCAAATCCTCCTCCTAGAATGCGAGGGCTGTCAATGTTACATTGTCACTGTAATTCGACGACGAAGACAAAACAACTTCAAGCCGAAAGCCAGGTCGTCCAGTGGATTTGTGACTGAAGAAACCACTATGAGTTAAACAATCTTCTCGTTTCATGTTTCTCTGCTTATAGAGATAGGAACTTTTCTAACATGAGGTATGTTTTAAATCCTTTAAAACTGCCACTGGCTGGTATAGACCCAGCACCATTTCAAATATCGCATTTAATCCTGATGACTCACCGCATTAGAACTCTAAAAGGCCATTGGAGATGGTTTAATGGTAGTATAAATGTATATATCTTTCATTACCGCTAGATTTCTTCAAATGGAACGATATTTGCAGTACAACAGCTGGACAGAGAAATAAAATCCTCGTACTTGCTAACTGTTGTGGCGAGAGATTCGCCGCCTCCACGGTCGCCCGATAAAACTCTGAATTCCACCGCCCAGGTACGCATTACAGTCACCGACATTAATGATCACTCTCCCGTCTTCATCTTTCCTCGACTCAATTCCACCTCGGGTTCCCTTCCGGAGGTACGTTCAAATCACGTATTGCCCCCTTAAGGAGAAAAGGAGTCTCATTGCAGGTATTTGATTTAGCTACTTTAGACAAGTGCTACAAATGAAAAATTTTAATGTAATGCCGAAGTGTGAGGTAGAAATCCTGAATGGTGCAAAGCTTCAAAGTTTTTTCAGTGTTTTAGGGCAGAACGGGGTAAAAAAATTAAAACCATGCATCGTGAGACCCACGTACCTTACGAACTACAGAGCATGTATAATCCAATTATAGCTCGTTAAAGAATTTTCTGGCTCAGAGGCCTTGAAGGCAAGCCTGTTCTCTTAAGATAAGAATGTCAGCCCTGGAACCAATTGGGTATCGAGTTGCCAAGCTGCAGGCCAAAGATGCAGATTCGGGCGTGAATGCGGACATTCGGTACACTCTGACGGAAGAGTTAAGTGTCAGTAGCACAGAAAAACTTTTCCGCGTCTCTGAGGACAGTGGAGAATTATTTATTGCTGCTAAGTTATCCACCTCAACGAAAGAGGTAAGTCAATACGCATAAGGCATGTCACTTAATTTGCCCTCTTTCCCTTGTTATTTCTCTTGGAAGTTTTGGCGCCTTAAATCCTTTGAATTGTCATTAATATATGCGTGTATCCAGATTATTACTCCATCACTACCAGTATGAATGTATCTTTATTCTCTCTATAAACAGCATGTAAGTACATATCTTGCCAGGAACTGTTCAATTTATGAACAAAATGACGACATTTTGGCTATTTTATCCATTGCTTTCTATTTTCAAGAAATTTTTAACATAAAATCAGATTATTGATAAGCAGTGGTAAATTATTTCATCTGTTATAACATTTCACACATCCACGGTGGTCTATCGTCCGTGTCGCAATGATGGTGGCATTGCTTCTCTTTAAAAAAGGCATACGAGTGTATTAAAGTTTGTAAAGATTCGGTTGATTTACTTCACCAAGGGCTACGACTATAGTTAAAATTTCAGTAGTCAATATTTGGAATTGCACTCAGAAGCAAATTAATGCTGAGCTCCCTCATCCTGTTGACGTGATCTAAATCCTCACCACAATATGGCTGTTCTAATTGTCAATCTTTCTAAAACTAGTGTATTGCTTGTTCACTTGGACAATTATTAAGGTGACTTGTGCTTCTTTTCGGTTATTCTCCCCTGGGAAAGGCTACAGCACTGCCTAAATGTCTGAAGAAACTTGGTAGTATGCTCTGAAACAAGAGCGAAGATAAGCAAAGTGGGAGTGGAAGATAGATAACTCAAAGTTGTTTTCACTGTGACCGTGTGTTGTGTTGAGAAAAGGCACACTATCTTTTTCTCCCACTGTCCTTGGAACTTTTCTCTCCACGTTCATCGCTCAAACGCACTTCGGCATTGTGCTGCCTGCGGCGATCGGTTTTAACCATGCGTCAATTTGGACAGAATGAGTGCACTCAAGTTTAAAATAATTCGAAATTGGCTATGTTATGACGCTGCTACGAGGTATTTCTAGCGCTTCAAATTGATCAGCACCCCTGATCACCACAGATATGCATCCCTCAACAGCAGTAGATTCAGACTTCCGGTGGTCTCTGTTCTGTTACGTAAGTGATCAATAATGCAGAAGAATTTATTTCAATGATAAATACGGGCAGCCAAGCTAAATACACTTGTCATCCACTCTAATTTTTTTTAATTCTTCAGATGCGATATCCCCTCCAGGTTCACGCTACCGATGGTGGGACTCCACCACGTTCCTCCACATTCAATTTAATCATCTATCTGGATCCCACTCTGCCACCTACGTCTGCTCCTAGCTTCATGAGTGACTCACTCATGGGAAGTCAAGCAAGCGAAAGTTCAGCTGCACTTAACAACATCTACTTAATCATCATCATTGCCTTTGGTGTCTCAATAGCCTTTGTGGTGCTCGTCGTGGCTATCTGTTTAATGTCCAAGGGCCACCGGCTACGTTTCTGTTGCCCAGCTGCCACCCACGTCAAAGCAGCTCAAATGAATACTGTTGATGCGGTAAGCTTCTATACGCCTGGTAGCAGTCATTTACCGGCTTGTTCCACTCCTATGGTATTCACTAATGGCGCAGACTACATAACCACTGTGGGATCAGCTTCGTATGCCTTGGAAAAGGGAAGCCCACTGCAGTGTCCTCCGTCTGATGGTATGTCTAATAAAATCGCTTTTAACTAGTTTTCTTGTATTGTGGAAGCATTGATATCATTTGAATCCCTTAAGCAAAATACGCTAGTAAATGTGCTTGGGTCGCATTTTGAATTTCGATCCTTGAGCAAGTTTATTTTGATCAGACCTTTACTCTTGGTAAAGAACCATCAATTCTTGTAAAAGCTAAACAAGATTGAAGCACAATCCTTCTAAACAATAGTTTGTCCATTGATGAAAGCTGCTACAAACATGAACCTGGGGGAATTCCTACCGATACTTTAATACTAAGAGATATTAATTTACCCTATCTTCTGTCTTCCAATTTTAGAGGGATTTGTGTCCTCATTAGGACGTCTTCCAATGAACACATTTTATGAAGCCACAATGGATAAAACGTTTTGCAATTCTAATATGGCGGCTCCGATTGAGAATTCTCTGTATACAGATCAAAAGTCGATCAACGATATCTCCTCGTTAACCACATTCGACCGATTTTCTAGCCTGGGGCGAGTGGCTCATAGCGGCTGCCCGCATTTACCTCTGTGCCTGGTTAACGAAGGCTGTCCTGATGCGACCTATATTGGACAACCAATTCAGTTTCGAGGTGCTAACGGAAGTAATGCTGCAGTCTACTCCTGGTGCGATTCTACTGACCAGAAGATGCAAACATTTAATTCGCTGCCGCCAAATGGTGCACAGTGAGTTCTTCATGGTTTTAAAATTGCTTAAAACCATCCATCGACTATAATGAGTGAATTTGAACAGGTCTTTGGCTAAAACTTCCCCTAAAACCGAAAATTCCAGGAGTAAGGTACGACACTTAGTGTGCAAGTAACCCTTTCCGTTGTGAAGGATGAAACGATCTTATATTTTTTTTGTTGCCTCTTATCGTTAAATGTGTTTTAGTCGAGCAATTCTGAGTGATGTTAGCTGGAAGTCCCGTGGACGTCTTGCTGCTATCATCAAAGTCAAGTAGACAGCAAATCAAGGCCAAGTCCACGTAAAGTACTACTTATGCGCCCATTTTGAGTTCTAAGTAGCACAAATGCTGCAACTTTGACGGCGAAATCATCTATCACATTGCATTATGAAGGATGGCTTTCGCCTACCTCAGTGTTACAAATTCGTGCAGAACTGCCTTACAGAGAGTGGTGTTTGATTTTTATCAAGTTATGCGCACTTCAATAGAGAGGGAGGTTATGAACTTGACTTTAGCAGACATCTTGTTGATTTTTACCTCTGGCGCGCCTGGTTTGATCAAAGGTTCTTCCGACTAGCTCTGGCCATGGCTTGGAAGCAAGGTGGCTGTCTATAGCAGAAAGTCTTGCAAAAGCATACTAGGACTTTAGGTTTTCCCTTCTCCATTAAGCAGTGATTTTTATCAATTTTCGGGAGACTTTTTATCAAGACGGGTTATAAGGCAGTTTGTGGTTTCGCAAGCAGTCTCTCCACTACTCACATTAAACTTTCGAAATCTTTGCGGTCCTAC
This sequence comes from Hydatigera taeniaeformis, assembly GCA_900622495.1. NCBI lineage: Eukaryota > Metazoa > Platyhelminthes > Cestoda > Cyclophyllidea > Taeniidae > Hydatigera > Hydatigera taeniaeformis. The sequence goes on along the minus strand of UYWX01020498.1, from coordinate 29,690 downwards.
TTAAAACCTTTTAAGCATTTGCAAACAAGTTTGTGTTTGTCCATTGGAGGTACCAAACACCCAGTAAAAAGCATTTTTTGACTTTAATTTGAGTAAGTAAGCTGTTGAAGCTGCCGCCTAGTGGATACTAGCCAGCGAAACCAATGTGGCGCCAGAATTCTTTATGAAGGCGTAACATAACTTGTGAGCCTAAGAACCTAAGAAAGTTCGTTGTGATTAACAGTGGACCAATAGCATTTACGCGATAAACCAGGCTTTCCTTGAATGTTTTCACAAATATACCTTATGCGACTTCGGTATGGACGCCTGTCACTTATCATTACTTCCATTTGTTTAGATAATGTATCGAAGCAGCACATTCGTTGTGATGAACCTGGTGTATGTTCAATTTCTTGTTTCATTTTGCCATCGAAGAGCCGTTTTGAGGCCTTGAAGACTGCGACGCTACGGGATCCGGGACCCAAGCCTACACTTATCCGCAGTTGTACAAAAAATAGTGGCTTTTGAAAACTTGATAATTTATTTACTGATGTGTAGTTGCTATTTGGGGCTTACATGAGGTGTCTTCCACCAAATCCAACCTTTCTTTTTGTTTATAAAGGTGCTAACGCTGTTATTAATTAGACACCGTGATCTAACTGTTCCTTGACAAGGTGAACCGTTTAATTACGCTTTGCGGTCCTTGTGTACACATGACATGAGTTCGGGAATTCGTGCTTTTGCAGTCATGTTTGTGAATAATCGGGACTAATTCTTAGGTTTGCCTTACGGGTTGAAGGTGAAGGAAAATGAGTTTCATCTGGATTTTTAAAGCCAGCTTTTAACGAAACTTTTAGTTACGAGTTATCTTCGTTTGTTGTGCTATGATAATGGTTTCTTTTCTGTAGGAATTTCATAAGTCATAAATGACTATGGCAGGAATAAGTCACACATACAGTGTAGTCCAAAACTGTTCCTACCAGATGGCGTCTTATCGTTGATTATTTTAAGCTATGAAATCCCTTGGTCAATCCTATCAGTCAAGGTATTCTCATTTTAAGTTCCAAAAGTTACCAGCAGAACTAATTTTCAATTCAGTTATAGGTGCCATGGGTGAAATAAGTCGTCTTGACTGTTTATATTATTAATTTATGGTAAGTACCAATCAAAGATCCCTTCGTCAAGAAGCGTATAAAGAGTGATGTTGCTGCGATTGTGAGTATGAGACCTTAGTAATGTGTACCGTCAAGCTTATGCAATGACCAGGTTAGGATATTTCGTTCCTAGCTCTCGTGACGATCGAGGGGTAATAATCCTTCATTTGACGAGTGGATGGCTATTGAACGAAGAGGCTTTGTGACGTTAAGTAGACATGGCTGTCAAAAAATGGGTCTCAATTTACTTGCGTGAGTACCATCTACTTGTCTGTTTCAGTGATTCCCAAAATGTGGTTCTTTCGAGTGCACTGAATGGCCTAGTTAAGCATGGCATGGGTTGGCTTTCCAACCTGTAACTGCATGGCTATGGGATCAATCTCTTAAAATCAACTTTGTTCGGCAAAATCCCTTCGGACATCGCTTTAAATCACTCTTGATCTGTAAATAGATAAGGACGGTTTGACAGGGCAATTAAGGTTTATCCCTCTTCTTTGAATAAAGCAAAGTAGCTTGATGGTATGGAGTAGCACGAAATGATCTCAAGTTTTTATTTTACTTACCCTTTTATGACGTTAACATTATGAACCTTTTACTTATGTAAAACGATAAATTCGCTAATAACTTGGTGATATTAGTAAGTTGGGGAGATTTGAAGGCGGCGTCATTTGCTCTTCCTAATGGCCCAATGCCTCTGCCCAAATAATATTTTGAAATAATTGCAGAAGGTTGAAAATATGGAGTTGTCTAAGTCGTTCGGCTGAAGTCCAGAGTTTGTCAATACTGATTTGGCAGTTAATTTTCGAATTTTGCCTTTGCGCTCAAAGTTGACCATTTTTGAACAAAGGGCTTACTGGAACTAATGTCCAGATCCCTTGGTTAGCGATTTAAATATGTTCTTAACTTACCACTGACAAACTCTTTACTAATTAATGGGAAATGATACTGACTCAGCCCCAATACGGACTCTGACGCAAAGCAGCTCAGATATCCCACTTACCCACTGCGATTTATTCTGTATAACCAAGTTTACTTCCTGTATATGATGTATCCTCTTAGTTCCTCAAGATTTTGTATTTTTGCTGTTACCTAGTTCACCATTCCCTATAACCTCCCCACCTCTGTCTTGCATATTCCAAAAATAAGGCAAGCGTCTGTGGTGTTCTTTTCTAGCCGCTGCACACCGCTCTAGTCGGTCAACCAGAAACGGCGCAAACGAGATCCTCACCTTGTGGTTCGCATTCGGCAGGTGAACAAAATAAGCAATTCTAGGCAGAGTGAGCAGGTCATTTTCTAGTATTTCATAAACTGGAGCAGATTATTCGCCATACATATGTTCTAATCAGCGTTTGGCCAATTCCCTTCTTCGTACTTTAGGTGCTTAGGCTAAATGCCCAAATTCCGCTCCTTAAGATCATCAAAGTGGCTAAATGAGCACCAATTTACTTGGTAAATGATACTAAACTAGTTTGGTGTTTGCACAAACTCATGATAAAATTGGTATTATTTGCATTCGATAGGTCCAACAAACTTTGCAGCACAACTCAAGGGCGGTTGAAATTCATTAATACGACTTCATTATCACCACGCCGACAACAAAGTTTTTCTTCCTCCAGAGTGAATCATCGACACGTTTTTTTCTCCTCCTGATGATTGGGCTAAAATTAATCGAGGTTAATTGAAATTTCCTCGTAAGTGGGAAGCAAGGGAGGAGAAATTTAGCAAACCATTGCGGCGGAAGAAAAATGAACTTAACAGGATAAAAAAAAGCATATTTGTGTCGGCAGATTGAGGGTTTAATCAAAAGCAATCAACGAGACTTGTTGAATGACTCAGATCCAGTCCTAAATGGTTGCGCTAATGCGACGATTAAAGTCGATTAAGTATCAAGAGGTACCAATTATCACATTTGTAGGAATTCTTACTGAAAGTGACACAGTGTGTCAGTTATAATAACTTATTTCCTCCACATGAGGTTATGGATGGATTGGCAAGTAGGGTAGAACTACTTCTTGTATAGAGTTTTGCGGTGAGTTACACACAACTATCGAAGTACAACTTTCGCTCGTTTACTACATTTGCGTTTGACGTCTGTGAATTTCGATTTCGTAATTGAGGCTGTGATCAGTGCAAAAAAACAATCACTCTTCGCACATAACCAAAATATGCACAAATAGGCACTTAATTTTCCTGCACTTAACTTTCTACTACTAATTATACTAAGTTCGGAATAGTCGCTGCAATTTCAAAACAATCGTTTGGTGCATTTCTCTTCAATAGGAAACATGAATCAGTTAACAGCTTGCAGAGCCTCTTCTCCAAGTCGCAGTGACTAAGCGTGGAGTACACGCTGGAATTCCGCCGCAATTTTGTTGCTCAAGTAATGCTACTATCCAGAAAGCATAAAACGGGTAGCTGTGGCTCCTTTCACAGGTTGATAATGCAGTTCTCACGGCAACTAACGCAAACGGACTTACTCCAACCGGTTGTGCCAGTACGAAGAACCGTTGATTATGGTGTAGGCACTTTTGGGCGGCCAACTTAAGTTTCCATAAAATCTGTCCACCTTACCGTAGCACAGTGAAAGGGCGATGTTGGTCTTCCCAAGACCCAGTTTGCTTTCACCAGTGAGATTTGGAAAGATCGACTCCCGCTTATAAGCAGGAGGCACTTCATGTTTGTATTTAAACTCGCGGCACAAAAATGGAGTTGATAAAGTTTTGTTATGTCATTAATAACTAAAATGTTATATCTGAGCAAGCGGATTGATTGACTTGCCAGGTGACTTTTTGCGGGAGAGTTTATTGTCATGTATTTGTGCGCATCTCATGTGAAGCCCACCTGCAGCACTTGCATCACTATAGTGGCATTCACTTCATGATATATATCGCGCACTAAATACCTTTTAGCACTTTCAACCCCGACAGATTGGATAACACCTGATTGCCATGGCTTAACATGGGATTGATGCGCAGGATATCGCTAACGCTTGTAAGAGAAATTATGTAAAGCACTAAGTACTTATTACTGCAGTGACAGGAGTGAGTAAATGAGTGTGCAGATAGCCATTGTACTGTTGACGTCTGCTGTTTGAGCTATATAGCAATGGTGCCACGAAATCAGTATGCTTGGACCTCATTGTCTTGGTCTTCATCGATCTCACTCACTGGAGGTGTTGCCCGTCTGTTCTCTATAAACGAGGATATCCCACTTTCGCTTTAGCTTTTCAATTCAACTCAACTGCTTGCAGCACTGTTGGATGAAATCGCTCATCCACCCACTTTAGGATAATAAAGGAAGGAAGGAAGGAGGGAAGGAAGCAAGGTCTGCTGCTGTAGGCTTGGTCATTTCTCATTTCAATAGTCAGTGAAGCGCTTTTTTAAGCCTCAGAATGTACAACTTCACCAATCTGCCCAACTCACTAGCCATCCTTTTTAAGTGTATGGAAAGAGTACATTGGTAAAATGCCTACCGAATCACATTTTCTAGTTTGCCGATAATGCTGTGGAAGCTATGACCAGACTGAATGACTATTAAATGCAACAATTAGGCTCCAGAAGTCTAAGTCTGGCTGAGATACAGATGAATGTCCTTTCCTGCCCTCTTATAATTGTGCCTGTCGTCAAACATACTTTGCCTTGTTTCTACATCTTTCCTAGTCAGTTTGGCACACTAAGACAGTGTGACTGACACAAGATGATGTGTATGTAGTTGAACGCCTTACTGTTTGGCAGTGCAGCGTAGCAGCAGGCTTACCATTAAGACAAACGTCCTAAATCAACCTTCTACTGCCTTCTAAAAGCCTAGTTTATTCAGGTGCGATGAGCAGAGTGGTAATCGTCTCCATTGTCAGTGCACCGATGCGTCTTATCAGTGAGGTGAGCCAAGCAAAGAAGGCGGTAAATCGTGTGCTCTTTTACCTTATTGTTGTTACAAAGGACATTTGAAGTCATCACAGTGTAAGTTGCATTTGCGAGAGACGAGTTGTGTTCGATTCAGTACATAATTCATTTTCAAAGCTTGCATTAGGGTGTGGGGAGATTTCGCTTTTCTCTCAAAAGTTAGTGGACATTAAAAGGAGCACATTTAAGTGGAAACTTAGCTACAAGGCAGTAGTTTGGTAAGTGAGTCCACACAATAAATGGAGGAGATAGGTTTTCCATCAGCCAGTATGTAAGCTCGAACATTTATGAGTGAGTCAGTGAAAGCGCCTGTCAAGAGAGGGAAAAGCCACAACAAGGTGGACGACAGAAAAGTTTCGTGACTAAGGAGAGGACAGGAAAGGACAGGAAGGGACAGAAGAGAATAGAGGCAGTTGGTCAGCGCAAAATCCTATCCTATTTTACTGCAAGACAGTTAGTTGCGTGCACACCGCGAGGGATGTATGTATGCAAGCACACGCACGCATTTTTGCCCACGCATAAACGAATTGCGGTCACCTATTCCGCTCTGGTGTAGAGAGCGAGAGCGACGCAATAGAGTTGCAGGTTCGTCACAGGTTCAGAAGGTTTAATTCCAAGCCAAGCTCCTTCACTGCTTCTACCTCTTCTTCTGTTTGTCTCAGCCTCCACCTCAACTTCTACCCCTTCTCCTTCCCCTCCCTCTATGCCAACGATACAGAGAGGGGAGAGGGAGTGCGTGATTCGACGTTTGTTCACTTGAAATGCTGGCGCCAAGGCCTTAGCGTGACGGTCTACTGTATATATCACCTAAGTGGAAGAGAATGGGGCAATTAAATGCTGCGTAAAATGCGCATAAATAAATGCGCGCCCAATCCTTGTGGTTAACAAAGGTAATAATCTCTGCTTTAGTTGTGCATGTATCGAAAATTTTGCAATCAAGTTAAATGTACAAAACCATTTAAATAAGTCGAATGTGTTGTTGAGTTTAAAAGGAACTTGCATTTCGATCTTGTCGTCTGCCAAAGTCTTCTGAAGTCATCAAAACAGATAGCATAGGGGGGAGTCAACAAATGCAGAACTTTTATGGATTGAGTAGCAAGGTACGATTTGAAGCAAGGCAAGTAAATGTCTACGTAGATCTAAATAAGTGGTAGATAGTGAACGCTAGCATGAAATTCCATGATTTTGGACCTACGAATGGCTTATTAGTCATCACTTCATGTCTTTATCCTTCAGCATAACCAACACAAACAGGCAGAAGGTTTGCGCGGTATTTGCGTCAGCATTTGGAAGTGTGTGACATCGTTTAGCCAATGATATAAGATCGCAATGAAAGCAAGTTCTCAATGCGACTGTCAAAAGTCAGTGCTTTAGTAGTAATGTAAAAGTTTTGAAGGAAGCTTTTTCAAATAAGCCAAAATCTCGACACGTAGGATAACCGTTGACCGTTCAAGCTATTATGTGACCGATTGGAGCGTTTGACTCCTGTTCATTAAACGGAAGCAACCATAAAAGGACAGGAACAGTGATACTTCAGTTCCTTTTTTGAGCCTCTGTGTAACATTACTTAAACCTTCCCCTTTAAGCGGACATTAAATCGTGTGCACTTTATTCACGTATACTTCGTCGCTATCGCTTTGTTCTTGCTCTAGAGTAATGCATGAATAACAATGACAATAAAGCCGACTTTCTAGGTGGTCCCTGGAATGTGAATACCTATGCAGCTCCCTCTTCTTCGCTGATTATGCCCAAGAACATCCCACGAATCGCTATTATTTGGCCACTTCTACATTGAGGGCAAACGATCATGGATCCCCTCAATTGTAATAAAGGGCCAAATAGCAAGCAGAAGTGCCCTGCATCGACAGCAGTCGACTGATGGCTAAAATTGTCATCTCGAGAACAATACGCTTAGATCAATCAGGATATTTGCTTTGCATGTCACGCAAAGCTGTCAAAATTATCCTCAAAATCAGCAGGTGCGATTTTTATACCTGGAAGACAAAGTCGTCACCCAACTTGAGCATTACCTTGTAACTATTAAACTCAGAATGCCTACCAAATTGTGCTGTGCAGGACTTGGTGCTACTCGTATATACCTGACTGCTGGATAGGCTAAGGTCTCGTTCCCATTCCGTACATGCAAACTTTTCACGTATACATTACGCCCGTACTCGAGTGCACCGATGTCTATCTCGATCTTAAAGCAAGGCTTACATGGCTCAAATGACTGGGACTGAATTGTGTCGATTAGTAAGTTGCAGTAGCCAAATTAATAGTGCCTGGCGCTAGCTAGAGACAAAAGCTAGTATTCCTTCTTCTGCTCGAATTTAAATCCTGTAAATAAATTCTTTATCAGTGGGCCAGTCATTTAAAAACAGTACAAAATGCCTACAAGGTCATTCAGTGGCCAAAGAGACCTTTGTAACCGATCGAGGTCGCTTTACTGCCGTCCAGTTAGTGTTTGAATGCCTAGCACCAGTCATAAGCATAAAGTTGTTTAGTGATAGTTTTGCTTAACTTTTTGAGGAGAAGCGCTTTCTGCCGGCAAGAGGCAAACTAAAATTCTCCACCTCTTGTTTACATTGCTGTGGCAGCAGTTAATACCCCCAGTATACCGTTGAAAAGGACGTTTCACACACCACTAGAAGCTCTGTTCATTCCTTACTCCTGTGGATATAATTGTCTGGGTGTGTCATAAGCAATTGCTCGTCCTGCACTACCATAAATTTTATTTCTTCAGTCCGTCTACCTTTTAGTTTGATCTACAGTCGATTCTTTGGGTGGTTTTCTCAAATAGTTAGTTGCGGATGAATGATCTCTCACTTTCTGATTGGAATGGTCGCTGGAGTTGAGGAAACGTCATAGATTTTGATGCTGCGATTGAATGGAGCATGAGTGTCAGTTTACATTTGTATCGTGTCTGCGCATTGCACTTTGCATTTGGTATCATTTGGAAGAGGTAATGACAATAATGATCTCAAAAATAGGTGTCGTTGGAATAAAACGCAGTAAAGGATAGAAGTGGGACACAACTTGACTGACCACTTTCAGCAGTGACATGGTGAAATAGTATGGTTCCAAATATGCACACGAGATCCATGGTGGATACCTTTATGGAATGCAAACCTTGTAAAACGCCCATACAAGGTGTCTGCATGACCCTTTATGCGAGTGGCATCAGCAGAAGTGAGAAAGACATAGACTCAAACAAAGTTGAAGGTATGTGTATGATAAAACCTCGGTGGTAGACATTAACGACAAAACTATCAGGCAGTTGCAATAAAGCTTCGTAGATCACTAAACTCCAGGTGATTTATTTCAGGGAGGCGTAGATGTCCAAAAAGTTAATTTTCACACCTTTGACGCACAAATTGATGAATAGACAGGTGACATGGAATGACCATGAAGAATGTATACAATTGCGAAAGAAAAAAGGAAGCCAATGGTATTTTGGCAATATCAGTGCAATATTGAGACAAATTGGGGACATCCCATTGTGTGCCTACCTTCCATTTTCTGATAGCAACGTGATCTATTGCCCCACCTACTTTGATGGAGGTAAGTATGGCAAAGATCGACCTCATTTCAACGAGCACTTAGCAAACCTAAGTTTTTGTGTTTATGAGAAGCATGGCCTCCCAACTCTAGTCTCATCACACATCCATTAATTTTACCAAACTCCTAGCTACTTTTCCTCAACCATCGGAGGAAAGTTGGATTTGTGCTTGAAACCTTAGTGAATAAAGTGCTGCAAAGTCCAAAAGAAGGTACTGTTGTTACATCGATTGATCTCGATAGACGTGTAGTGAGAAATGGAACTTCAAATAAGTAACAAAACGGGGGCTGTGATGAGTCCCTTCGGATAAGTAAACAGAAGCGATAGCGACAAATCATGGGGCTAATTTGAAGATGCCCACTGCAAGCCTTCCTTACACCCTGGGATATTGAGACTTGTTCCAACTCAAAGAGGATTAACCCGCGTTAACTCAAAGGTACCTGACTGACCACCAGATTGCTGCGTGGCTGCTTGAAGCTGTGTAACTGCTAAAGGAAGAAAATGCTCGCGGACCTCATTATACAGTTTCGAGTGCCTTAATAAGTAGCATTTTGAAGTCTATATTTGACTGGATTCATGAGTGTCTAGTATTTTGTATCACCACCACCACCACCACCACTTAAGTGCCCTGACTTGATCAAGCTTCTTGAAGACGTCATTTTTCATAAAAGACCACTTATCACAAAGTAACTATGTTCATTTTGTAAAGATGCATCACTTTTTACTTATTTATAAATCTTCTTGATATATGAAGTACTGAGAATGCGATTTCGTTCAATTCCTCAGGTGTCACTATCTCGCAGACAATGGGAAGTCCTGTTCTTCTCTCTAACTCAGTTGTGCAGTTTTAAAGAAAAAAATACCTCGACCTTTACAAGGTATTTTGGTAACCAACGATTAATGCCCTGCTGTCAACGAGCTTGTCAAGCGGAAGCACTCCAGCAAATCGGTCTCTGCTTCTGACGGTAAGACCAATTAAGTAAATTGGCACCGCTATTGAAAAATTCCGCATTATGACCGTCCGTCATCTGGTGGAGCGTCTTATGTTCGTACCGTCAATGGGATTCGGAATTCCCTTTTTTTCATCGTACCACTTATTGGTACACAAACACTTTGATTTATTAACACGATCAAGATGCCTTTGACTCCTGAAGAGAAAATTCAGTAGTGACGGTTGGTTCCAAAGTTATTCCCGAAAAACAGGTTATACATAAAAATTTAAAAACAAGTCATGCTCTGAACCCTAGAGTTGTGAAAGTAAAGTAAAAGTGAAATAAATGCACACTGTTCATGAAGTGGGTTATCAGGAAATGAGTATTTTAACATCCTAATATGACATTACCTTATGGGAAGCTTCATAGTACTTTCTCTGGCTCAGGGCACTTGTTCGCAGTGTGCAGCAGATCGGTCTTACAACCGTTTGCTCTTCAGCAAGCCAGCAAGTCACTACGAACAGTCCACTGCATCGCGTACATTTTACGAGGATGAAGTGATGCGTGGCCTAGAAGTGTGGTCCAGTCAATGAGCTGTTGGGCGGATAGCCAATGATGTGCCCCTTCGTCTGACATTGCAATAAAAAAAAATAATTCCTCATCACGATTCAGCCAGTTAAATGTCGTATAAAGGCACATCTTCAAAAGGCAAAGTGAAGAAGACAAGATATCAGTCCTGTTGAGCGCTGTGATATCCATTGTCGCGCTTCTGACCATAGCTTGCCCAATTGAAGCTAATTTTAACTAACTATTAGATTTTAGCAGCGATTGAAAGTTATCTTCATGATCTTCCTCTAAGTGAAGCCTTCCTGTTTTAATGAATCACAACACTAATCAAATCTCTCAATTTCTATTGAGATCGTAGGTTCTGCCGCATTCATTCCATTGAATGCTTGCTATCATATTAGCTGTGCAGCCTCAAATCATGATTCTAACCAGACACACTTAAAGAAGCTCCACAAGAGTGAGTCACCATGATGCCTTAAGAGTTTGAAATGAGATGGAATCGAAGGTCGTAAAGGCCAGGGCAAAGATTGTCGATGGACTGACACTTTGTAGCAGCACCATCTTACACACCTCTGGAAAATGCGCCAAGCTGTACTGAAAACCTTTTTTACCACAAAACATGAGGGCACAAGCACCAATTCACTTTATCAATTATGACAATGAGAGTGAGCTGTGGTTGATTTTGGCAATCCACTGATGAGGGGAACCACTGACACTCCCACAGCAATGGTACGTGCTTGCGCTTTCTTGTAAGTGCAAATGATAAGGGGTGGATGTGTTACTTGGGTAAGAGATAATCAATTAACAAGATATTTCATGAGCGATACTTATTGTTGTCAGTTAAGTCACAAAACATGAAACTGATGCTTAAACGAGGTTTGAGATAAGAGCACAGTTATGTGGGACTTTCTGAAATGGCACTTCAATTGTATTCGCATTACTCACATTGTTAGCTAAGGTTAGTTGAGCCAAAAATTAGACTCCATTTCAAGCCACAAGCCAAGATGAGACCAAATCTAAAGTAATAGATGGCTGAAGCTGGAACTGTAATTAAATTCACGTCTAGACGTAGGTATGAGGAAGGGAGGGACATTTAAGCGATAAAATACTGTCGCAACCTGTGGTAGATAGGACCATTCTTTAGTCAAATTAAACGGCCTTGAGGAAGAACTGCTCAACCCTAGATGTGCAGAGAAGCACAATAGATGAGGCTGAATTAGCACTGCACTTAAAGCTACTGTCGGCATCGGCTTATCCAGAAATAACCCTTAGTCCTCCTTAGACGTGCAATAGGTACTTCAAGACAGGTCACCCCGCTACTGTTGATGCGTTTAGATTTTCTAACTAAAAATGGTAATGTTGTGTGTGTGTGTGTGTGTGGTACGCTGTCTTGGGGCGTTTACATGAGGCCATATGAAGGGGAGCAGGTGCAAAATTATCTTAGCTCATGGTGAGGGAAAAGTGCTTTCTGAAGGGATGGCAAGGTACCAAGCTGGCATAAAATTCGCAATTGAGGATGCATAATTGCCTCGCAGAATGCTGAACTCTCATTGGAAACGAACTAGAACTTCTCTCGTTCACCCGACCCTTAATGTAGTCACAATTGCCTTGGTCAATAAAATTCATTCAAACCATTTCGTACAACTTCACTGCCCAGTCTAACTGATTCCGAATCAAACACAAGTACTTCCATGTGCTTTCGTCCATAAAAACTGGATCAAATCAAGCACTATTTGAACAGACCTTCCTTTTGTGGACGAAGAGCTCACTGACGGGAGGAAACTGAAGAACGAGTGATGTTGTCCAGACCCAACTTAATACACTCAGTAGAGGTTGGTATGCTTTGTCGCCATTTTCAGGCTTAAGAACAGTGACAGTATTGACACTACAAAGTTCCGAGTGCGAGACTCCTCACACTTTTCTCCGTACTCAACTACTCAGGCGTGGCTCAACATTCTTTAGCTTGTATTACATTAGGCTAAAAGTTTGGAAACCATGTTAAACCCACCTGCTGATAATGTTTTTGGGACTATTTTAGAGGACTGCTATAAAATACAAAAGAAATGACCTCCATATTGTTTCAGTAAACTAAACACGGAGATCTATCCAGCACGATCTGATGTCTAACCATCCGCAGTGAGACCCATTTTACGAGGTTGCATGCGAAATGACTGCACATGTCGGCGCAGTCCGATAAGTGCTGAAATCACAAACCCAACCCCTACAACGACACCCATACTCTATTCAAAGAAGTAACACTTATAGTTCGTCTGAGCTCGCTTATCAGTCTCGAGCCGTAGCCACCACCAGCGACCCAAACAGCGAGCTCGCCGCAAAACCTCACTCGTGCGCATTATGCTTGACCAGTGTTACCTTTTAATCGCTCATCAAAATTTCCGCATCCGTACCACTCTCCACAGGATTCCAAATTCGCCTCACTCTAAGCAGGAGCTGTACCTCAGTGACGACATCGACCATCCCCTTAGGACGGCAACTAAAAATTGCGACGCATTAAGCGAAAAACCGACCAAACGAAGCTCCCATTTCCTCGAGACCATAAAATGCATCCACACAAGCAAGTCACCACAACTACACCTAGCAATACAATAACCTGCGCGACTGTAGAGGCTTGCAACCGGATTAACATAAAGTCGTCCCACTTCGCCTGGAAAGACATTAGTAATTAAATAACAGTAGGCAAAATGAAGTTTGCATTGGTGGCGACTGGGCCCGCCAATGAGGCAACAAGGACCCGATCCATCAAAAACAGCCCTGACCGCAATCCACCCAACGTAAGAATTCTCTAGCCCTGGGAGTGAAAGTAGAGTCGACTCACGCGGACGCACATGACAGCACCACCAGCAGAATGCGTACACAGACGACCCACCCGAAAATTGAGAAAGAACCGCGACAATGCGAACGAGGCGAATCAAAGGCGCTAGTACCCACAGACCCCAACACGAACCGAATTCTACGAAGGCTATTCATCACAGTTATGTAGAGCCACCACAGGAACTGAAATTACTAAGTCGACAAGGAACGTCTTATGATTCACCTAAAAAGCCGATTCCGAGAAGTACTCAGCTTCGCCAAGCACCTAACATTCAGGTAAAATACAAAATCAAATAACGACCGCAAAGCGACAGTACACCAAAGACCTACTTAAATGCGACAAGCATCAGCGCGCCAAAATTGTATCGCTACCTGTCTCCCATAAGTTGTAGGAGAATAACATCAATTGCGACTTCAATTTGATAGTAATCCCGCCCACACCCAAATCATGCAAGCAACACCCTAAAATTCAAAATACCACGAGAAGTTTACTGAGAAAGTCAACAGTACTACTCAAAACTTCAGCTTGGTTCTCCTCCAGTGACGCCTTTTAGCGTTGTATCTGCACACAATATGAGACAAGCAGATCAAAAAACTCACCGAATGCGGTTACCTGTACGCGCACGAGCCCAGTAAGGCAACGTTCGATTCTGTCTTTGTTTTTTGCCTAGCTTCGTCTTAAGCCTGAGAGTTTTGTGAGCGCCCTAAAAGATCAGCCAGACAAGAACACCCACCATCACGCACCAGAATGCCTCCGCTATCTGCTGACTGTGCGCAAACCAGTACATATAAACGAGCATTCATCAATGGTAAAATCGATAATGTAAAAATCCAGATAAATAAAGTTTCGCTATAATATTCTACTTTTGGCGAATTGTCATGTTGGTCGTGGAAAGTTTGTAACCACGGTGGGCACAACTCACATAGACCATCAAGTCAAATAAGTATTGCAAACTTTAATTGATAATAAGGTATGTCTTACTGTAAAATAGGTGCACAGCAGTTGTAAGGCCTCCTTTATTTGACCCATTAGTGTATGCGCTTGCTACACCTTGTTCTCCTGATTCGCAGTCAGGCTATCGTGTCGCAATATCCCCTGCTACATCTGTGTATGGGTATCAAATCTCCTTGTACATGGTATGCGTCTAATCCATTTGTCTGTAAAACAACCGTTTTAGATCAGAGTTCCAACATCAAGTCCTGGAAGCAATTAATGGTCATCATAGGCTTAAGAACCGATTATGGATGTTAAACCGAATATAATTGCAGAGCCCATTAAAGGAGCTGAGGACACCAAGTACTGTCTCTTATTCTCACAGTAGCTACTGAGCAACGCAGTTGGCCCGTTGTTGCTTTCTTGCAATACCGAATATGTTGGGATGGCTGGCAACGGAGGTGTTTCAAAGGGACTGTCAAAACGCCACTCAAAAGACAAGAGGTGCAGTGCATTCTTTTGTGACGGCTTGATGTCTGGCGGTTCCTTTTTGTAATCTTCGGCCAATCTTTGGGTTATCCTCGGAACCAACCCATTTTATCTCTTTGGAATAAACGCATTCAGCCCGACCCAATGCCTTAGACGTCATTTATGAACCTTAGGCCATGCTGATTGATCTTTTTATCTAAGGAAATGGGTAATTATAGCCTTCTACTTTCGGATTTTGTTAATATATACTCGATTGTAAAATGTATATCTCGGAAGATTTTAGAGTTATTTTCTGTTTTATTTTAAAGAAAGTAGTTTTCGATGCATTATTTTGCTAATATATTGGAACACATACGATTTCTTTATTTCAGTCGTGGCTACCATCTGTCTTTGCGATTACGTACATGAGTGGCGGCTTATTGAAGCAATGTTGCGTCTCGCGGTTGCGGTTTTGTCATTTCTGTTCTGCACTTCATTTGGATACTTTGTGACTATAGACGCTAATGCAGAGCAGTGCTTCTTTGATAGGGCCTTACCTGGTGATAGGCTTACCCTCTTCTTCGAAGTTTCCGAGGGTGGATTCTACGACATTAATGTCAAGGTACGTCGCCACTTGCTCAGAAATCTTCCATTGGGATGTAGTTGACCGCACCAGATGGATCTACTTTGTACCAAATCGAGAAGGAATCCAGTGGTCATTACTCCTTTACTGCCAACGCCGAAGGGAAATACACCTACTGTTTTAATAATAAAATGAGCACTGTTACACCAAAGACTGTGCTTTTTGCACTTGAAAAGGGCAGTCAAAAAATAGGAAAGGAGGAGGGCATAGCGCGTAAGCTGTAAATTGTACTATCTCTTCCTTTTCTAGCTGAACAAGGCAAACTTATTGATATGGTGAATGAACTCTCGAATGCTGTTCTCAATGCCAAGCATGAGATGGAGTATTTGGAGGTTCGTGAAAATCTTCATCGTGCAAGTAGGCTTGCGGAACAGTGTTTTGCATTATTTAGTTAATGAGAACACAAACTCGCGTGTTGTGATGTGGGCTGCCTTTGAGGCTGTCATAATTGTTGGAATGAGCTTGGGTCAAGTCTACTATCTAAAGCGATTCTTTGAGGTTCGTCGTATGGTATAGTTTTGCCCTGAGGAGATATCATTTGTGTGAATCCGCTGACTCGTTTGTAAAAATCTCACTGCCTTCCTCCACGAACTTTTTATGTGAATTGCCTCATTTTTAATGTCACGGATCTTGTCTTTACAAAGAATGTTGGTTCCGTTGGCTGTGGCTAAGTTTTGTTCCTGCGATGTTGTCGAGCTCAGTAATCGGTTTCGGCGGTTGTTTGAGTGTTTTTTTTTAGGACGGAGGAGAGGTCATTCGCATTATCTCGAAGTTACTCTTATTATTCCCAGTTCGCTTCAGAGGAATTTTATGTGCTTTGAGGAACACATTTTGGTGAAGCGGGGCAACTTATAGGTCTTATTTTGAATTCCAAGTGTACTTTGTTGAGGTGTTTGATATGGTTGATTGGATGCTATGGTAATGCACGTAGTCGAGCTGCAACGTAGGTGTTTGGGAACTGCTACTTTCGATTATCCAAAAATCCTTGTATTATGTTATTGCTGATGATGCTGGGGTCTTGGTAACCTTTACGAGCTACTCGAAGACGTACTAATCGTGGTTTTTAAAATGGCGCTTCTTTTTAAGGACCCTGACTCTAGAGGCTGTTATTTTCCGCATAGTTTCTTTGTCGTGATAGTGAGTGAAGTGATATTTTCATGTATGTGTTCTGCGATCATGTGGGTCACAACCAGTGAAAATTCCATTAGCCATTAGTCATATGATATTTTACTATGTAGGTAATGGTGAGATCACTTCTTTGCTACACAGTCTTCAGTGGTTTTTATTTATAGACGCTACTATTCGTAGTGCTTTACTCATAAAACATTGAATTGAAGTAACTGCGATCTAATGCACAACACTGGCTGATGTCAGAGGTGACGTTTTCCGTGGAGTGAATTTGGTTATCGCTTAACTCGGTAGTAGATGGTGTTCTATCTATTAGTGTCACTCACCTGGGCTCTTTTATGCATTCGTTTACTCAAAGACCTGGCTCCACGTCTGGATGTTTTCGGTTGGGCAATGGTAGTGACAATAAAGGATCAAAACAAGTTTCCGTGTGGCAAGTTAGAGTTTGCATGAATTTCCGCGGCAATAACTATTCTATTTTGATATTGGGGCAGAATAAGCAGAGTCATGCATGGTAATGAGTCGGTTGAGGCATCATTACGGGTATATAAGCTCCCTCATCATTTCGTTTACGATGGTAAGTTAATAGTGCGTGCACATTTAATAGCATATGCTCCGATGTTGGACATTCGAGGACTAATTGTATGAGCGCTTCGTGGGTGATCTGCAGTATTGGTTCTAATTGCTGCTCTTCTTTCACGCTATTTCATGAATAGAAGTTGATTGAGGTCGCTATGTAATTTGTCATTAGCCTAAAGGTAACAGACAAGTCATTCCTGTCAGCTGCACAAGGTTAAAATCATCAATTCTTGTATTATGCTTCACGGTTGGCGTCGCTTTGCCTTACAAGCGAGTTTTATCATTATTCATCTTCACTTTAGTTTTTCCATCTTGTTGGGTTCTGCAGTTCCTCAACCTGTGCAAATGATTTCGATGTCTAGTGCCCTAACAGCCAGTTCCGATCTCACTTCATACTCGTTATTAACATTGCTATAGCGCTAAAGAAGGTGGTTCTCCGGGAATTTGAATGTCAGGAATCGACTATATTGGAGCGTTTAGGAATAGTGGGTTGAGTGATTAGGTAGATCTTCTGGTAGCACTGGAGTGCAACAGATGAATCAACTTGTGCACATTGAATAAAGTATGCAAAGTTGAACCACAGGCAATTTTAAAATGCACAGCATCCCTTGGAGTGGGTGATATCGTGGCTCCAGAGTTGACCTACCATCTGGCTTGCAAATGGCATGCTCTCTTTCGTCTTGAATTGCTCAAAGCTAGAGGACATCTATTAACAGATCTGCAAATTGTCCCATTCGCTTTGTCACCACCTCAATAGGTCTGTTTACACTGTTACCACATCCTCACAGGACGTTGGTGACAAATGGCAAATGATAAGAAGTACGTAAATTTGTCAGACTTTACAAGTCGGCAAATCTACCATCAAAACATCAACTGGTAGCGTGCTTTCACCGCCACCAGGTCAGGACAGAATATGGATGTCTTTAGAGCGCCTTGCTTGCAAACAAATTTCAGTATCAAAAAATGGCAACTCATACAATAAGCCCTGCTGACCTCTCAGCAGGCTGAGGAATGCGTCACCAAATAATCGGATAAAGCGAGGTATTCCCTACATTATTCTTGCTAATAGTCACAAAACTGAGATCAGGTCGCAGATTTTCTTATTGTGGGGGGAGGGGGGGGACTCTGTGGACTTGATTTTATAGCCACCGAACTGTGTCGAAATACTATCAACTTTGTGCTTTAGCCTGCAGCGAATCTCAAGCCCAATATCCCATTCACATTTTCTCTGTTCCATACAGCTTGACTTTGAAGATAGAAGGTAGGTCTTTGAATACCACGAAGATAACGTAAAGGCTACATCTCGTTGTTGAGAGCACTTAACTACGGCAATACGAAAGGCCCAGTGAAGATAAACCTACGAGATGTGGTTGACAACATGGACTTGATATAGCCTTCAATAAAGCACCAAGTAATCAAAATTGAGTGCTCTGCGCGTGAACATCTGCAAAATCCTATTTTTGAAGCAATTCAAACTCACAATAACAGATGTGATGGGACTTACAGCAATTAATGATGTAATCAACCTCTTCAGCGTCATCATCTCTACTACTGCCTTCTTGTCAGTCTAGATCTTTGGCTATATGGCCGATGGAGGGTATCAATGTCGTATCCAAAATGCCTTTCCTCCATTTGAACGATATCCATCAATTTTTGGTGTTTGCATTTGATCCTCTTAGTAATACATCAACTGTCACTTATACTTGCGGTACATATCTTAGAGCAGTACCCGTGCAGAGTATTCGCCGCCTTTCTGGCATCTACATTTGAAGCTAGGACTAGACCAGATACTCAAATGTGCATATATTAGTACTACATTAAATCCATCCACCTTATTAACATCCTTTTAACATTTTGTGGCGCATTACACATTAGTGGGCAAGGTATTGATAGAGTATTTACAAGGAGAATGGAATTTGGTTGGAATATCGTCATTTGGGTGCGTGGTTGCCTTCATACCTTTGAAAAAAATCAGAGACTAATAGTACAATAGGTGAGCATTCCACTCTGCAAGATGTGTGGCAGTAAATTGCAACATGTCCGTTGTCTCTGCAATACAATGTTTCGCCTACGTAAATTTATCACGATACGGGAGAGGGCTTATGGAGGAGGCAAGCGAGCTCTATCAAAAAGCTGCGTGCTCTAAGTTCTGTGTATATTTAGCTGGCACAAATGTAACCCTCGAACGATGAGGAAGATTTCATTGTGAAGGCATTCATGGTGCCCGCATAAAAGTCTCCATCACACAACTTGAGGTGCCTCCTCCTTGCCCTCCTTTCTCCACCCAAACAGATGATTGGACAATATTGAAGTGGGAGCAGAGTAACGGAGAGGAAGACAGTGAAATCTAACCGCACCGAAGGTATTCACAAAATTTTCTACCTTTAATTGGTTTTGGTCTGTCTATCGAATGAGATCTGAGTTACTTTTCAACGCTTGAGTAGCGGCTCAACAGATCCATAGGTGGCATCGTTATTCCATTGATTCGAGTATAGAGCTCTTTTCCCTCTTGCAAGACGAATCAATGATGATACAATCGTCATGGTTCTTTGTTTACTTTTAAATGTCAGAAAACGGACTTCATTGTGAATCAAATCGCATTTTCAGGGTTTCATCCTAGTGGGTGAGAGGAAGACCATGAGATCGCCAAACTTTCACCATAGAGTCCACTAGATGGTCCGTCATTGCGTCCGTGTGGAAGGGGGACGGAGCAAGGCGTAGGCGTTCAGTACCTTTGGCCACCGTAGGATAGTTTATGGCCTGTAGGTAGATTTGATGATTGCGTAGCAGCCCCTCAGAGATACTGGTACACATCTTGGCATCACCTACCTGAAAAGTTTTTTGAACGCCATATATGGATTGCCTCCGTGACTATAGTAACCTTAAAGTCTGAGAAGCATTTCAGATCATGTCTTGAAGAATCAAAGTGTACAGACCATTTTTTAGGGCAGTGCTATTGAAGTCCTCTTTCCATTTAAGAGCCAATTCTCTTCGCAATTATCAGGGAGTCTTCGATTCTTACTACTGCCCCTCTGTCACTTGCAAATAAAAGATCTGTTTACCAGGATGGTATCATGACAAGAGCTACAGGCACTGTGTTTGTACGTGGTACCCACATGAGACTTCCACAATCGATTTACAAGGAAAAGCTTCGACCACATTACAGTGAATGTAAAGGTTGAAAGCGGTAAAAAATATTATCCCTTGGGACCACAAAATGCACTCAAATTGAGCATCTTCGTGTTTTCTAACGTTGCGACAATGTAAACGCTAATGTTTAAAAGAGGATAGCCACCGCATACCATTCGAAACCTGGTATTTAAGGAATCCCGTTCAATAGAAAGAAGCGAGATGCGAAGAACCGCTGCATTAGTGACGAAAGCAGCCCCACCGCAGTACTAGCAAAAACGAACCCCTTAGAAGCCACAAACGTGGTTATAATCTTGTTTACACAAGGAAAGAGACAAAATATATTACAAAATGGACTCTGGTGCCGAATTGAAACATGAGAGTATTCTTGCTTCAGAATCCATGACCCACTACTGATGAGACACTTATCGGGCAATGGCCCTCAAAGCAGTAAAAATTCAATTACAATTCTACTAATACCAATACGAACGAAATTGAAAATGAGAAGAGAGTAAGCCTTAACTAACTGGCTTGAGGAATGGGTAGTGGATTACCTTCGAGTCGAGCGATCTAGTAAAGGTATACTTTAATTGAAGCCTACAAATCGACAACGCACCAAATACAGAAACCGAATTAATTACGAATGTAGTTGCACAACTGTGAGGCAAAATACTTCACCTATTGGTAAGAGTATCAAATGGATTGCAATCATACTCTCTCATGATGTGCCTAAACATGAGGCAGGTACTAGATGGGGAAAAAAACAATCTCCAATACCAAGTAACGCAAGGATCTTCCAAGAAATGAGTTGCTTCCTTGTATTTACTTTACTAGTAGGGATAGTAATATCACGAAACTTGGTCACAATAGCTTACGGCAATGGGAATGATGTGTGATGACACGTAAGCCACAGGCAAACCCGCCTCCTTCAGCCGACTTCGCACAAGATTCACGCGACGCCGATGCTCTGCGCGCAAGTCCCGACCTTCAGTAGATTTGAGGATGGCCAAGCTGGCTCTTGCTGCTGCCACTACTGGTGGCGGCAATGAGGTTGTGAATATCAGCCCACCTGCGTAGCACCGCACTGCGTCGACCAGCGCCCTATCCCCCACCAGATAGCCGCCGATGCTAGCAATAGCCTATGACGAAGATAACAGAAATAATCGTAGGTAGTAAATCAACCCTATACAGTCATTTTCATCCATTTTGACAAGTCTATATAATGGTTAAAATTTGAGAAAAATACCAGTTTCCTCAACTCTTAAAACATTCTCCAAATTCATCTACCCATAAAACAGATGGCGGAACGATTGTCTTTCTACCTAGGAGCCTATTTTGCTGGAGAAAAAGACCCAAAACTTTATAGAGCTTGTTGGGAAGCTTATTGGTTCAAAACTTGCATCCACTTTAAAGTACTATCAAACAAATAATCCCAGAGCCAATGTATTGATGGATCGACACGATTTCAGCGCCTTATGATTTGCATTTGACAGTCTTATGACCGGAAAACATATCGTCTTCTCTGTGGCCTCGGAGGCCTAGTCAACTTAGGCTCCGTTTTAAGCCACCTTTGCCTCGATCACTAATCATGGGTCACTAAAGAATCTAGCATATGACTAGCTTTTACGTAAATAGCCTTCATATTACACAATCATTGAAATTCGGCATTCAAGCTAGGGTTTTTCGTCTACGCTACAGACTTAGATTAACAATGAGACAGGTATTAAAGAGGCGCCGAAGGTCATGAATGCTGCAAAGAACCTCTCGCTCCGTGTAACTACTTTGGTGTGACAACACAAGCAGTTAATAATGCTCAATCGCCCCACGGTGTTATGGTCATAAAGGATTCATTCAAATTTAATACCTTGCCCAAAGTACCAGTGATGGCGCCGATACGATGCATACAACCAAGCTCCTCCGCGACTCCACCTCCATGATCGCCGTAGAGGCCCACAGCATGGACCTCATCCACAAAAGAAAGGGCGTTGTGCGCCTCACAAACGTCGAGGAATTCTCTCAGTGGAACTATGGTACCTTTAAGCCATTTAAAAACACATTTCATCCCTAGACAATCCACAGTTAGTCCTTATCTGTACCCTAGGGACATAGAATACGTATAAAGTATATGCGTATATACTGTGTACTGTATAAACGCATACAAAACTGTCCGGCATACTTCAACCGTTGGTGGCACGCATACTGGTTCATTTCACAGACCTCTCCACATATTTTCTTGTCCAAACATAACTTCAGCCAACAGACACCTCGGAAGAGAGCTACTTGGATACAATTCCGACCGAGTCGCAGAGACTTGTTGTCCAACATCATAGCTACCTAGACTAATGAATTTGACACCTGGATAAAATTTGCTGATATTCCATTTGCATTTATTCGAAAAAAGAACAAACTGACCAGTTCACTCCTTTGTGGATCTTGCGGTTTAGCAAACCAATTAGCCTGACTTTCTCCAGTAACATTTAATAAGGTTTGTAATTTTTGAAAATCTTCCGTTAGCATCCGAGACATAATAACGCTTCAATTTCATTTCATTTTTAAACAGCAAAGCTAGGACCAATTCAGCTTCATCCATACCTTGGGCTGGGCAAACGATGAAGAAGTCGCAGGCTGATGAAGATCTATAGTCGTGCGTAACCCTTCCTATTTTTGTTAAATATCACCCATTAAGTCTTATCAGGCAAATGTCGCCTTGAAATCAGCACATATTCACCTACGCGACTGTTTATGATAATAATGTCGCAGTACCCTTGATCACTGCCTTGCGTCCTCTTCACGCACACTTCACGATATTTATATGGAGGAATTTCGTCACCCCGTAAGCTTCGCCTACGCACAACCAAAGAAGCCTGCGTAAACAGATTGTGTGATTCTGACAAAAAAATGGCACCACTCTACAGAACTGGGCTTATTGGCTTAACTGTATTGGAATTCAGGCACCGTCTTAAACGACAACAATAGACGCCATCAAATTTGTCACCACCCACGATAAAATAGCCATAAAACTGAGAAAATCACACCACCATAGCACCCAGGTTATGGGGAAAGCGACAGCACCTACCATTCATTGAATGCACAGTCTCACAAACTGCTAACTTGGGCTCGATCTGTGTTGAATGCTGCTGCATTAATTCATCCAGTTGACCAACATCATTCTCACCATAGATGTACTTGGGCGCCCGACTAGTGCGTATGCCGTGGATGAGGGAGGCGTGATTGCCGGCATCGGAGAAAAACTTGACGCCAGGCATCAACGTACCCAGTGTGTAGAGAGCAGCCTCGTTGGCAACAAAACAGCTGGTGAAGACCAGACCTGCCTCCTTACCATGAAGGTCGGCCAGTTCATGCTCCAATGCTTCGTGCAGCAGAGTGTTGCCGGAGATGTTACGGGTTCCTCCAGACCCTATTCCAAACCTGTTTATCGCGTTCCTTGATGCCAATGAAAACACCTGCTTAGACTCATTGATTAAGGTGCTTTTCAGGAATATCATCGCCAGCCCCAACAACTTACGATTCCTTAAACTTGGATGTAAATGATAAGTGATAAGTAACCTACTAAATACAATCAGGTGCACAAAGCAAAATTACGTTTTCTTCCACATTTCGTTGCACTAGTCCCTTTAGCCTCCTTCAACTTGATCAATGTGAGACTGTCTGGAAAATGTTCATAAGCCACCTTCACAACCGTGTTCATGTAACTTTTGGACCTTGATAATCAGCTTGCTTCCAGTGTATTACGTACAATACACCAAACATTACAGCATATTACAAAAGCATCTGTTGCGAACAGCTGGATATCAATAGCATATGACAAACGACAAAGTGAACCACTTATATGATGTATTAATTCTGAAAGTCGTCTAGGACGAAAGGGAAATAACCTCATGGGTTATACTAGAAAATAAGAAAATACCCTAAAAACAGAAGTGTCAAAAGGTTACTATATGAACTTTGCCTTCTGTGACAACCGAAGGCAAAAAATGCAATTCGCAAGGATGACGCTGTAATTAAGCACACTAAATGGAGATTGCAAATGCAATGCTGTTACAACTAAGCCTACTGCTCTTCAGTAAACTAAAAGTCGACTTTTCTTCAATGATCTGCCCAACAACTTCCATTAGGGTAGCCGCATAGCCAGTTAATGGGCTCCAATATATTACAAAACGATGCAGTATAATTTAGCATACCAAATTTCAAGGTCCGTTGCATGAGCACATTTAACAACTAGTTACCTAGCGCTCTCCAGAACCATGGGATGTCTGCTCATACCAAGGTAGTCATTTGAGCACCACACGTTGATGGTTTGACACTTTCCAGTTGAGAAGTCATCCGCAAAGGGATATCGTTTAGTGTCTCGGAGAATTTGTCGGAATACACGATAAGTTGCATTAGCTTGCTGCTTCTCCACTTGCTCTTGGAAAAATGTCGAATAATCGAATGAGGTCGTTTGCCTTGCTCCTCGCAACTGAGTATAAGTACTTCTTAGAGGTGAACAAATGGACCGCGTAGACTTGCAGGAATAGAGGGCACACGTCGTTGGGACAAGCGCGTCTATCGGTTATGCATATTAACACTTTTACTTTTATAAAAGAGTTTTCATCCATTTTCTATAGCCATATCAACAGAAACATGATTTCACAAAAGGAAGAGAGATTGGGATGATAATTAGGGCACAAAGTCAGTGTACAAGTAAAGCGGATTTAAATGGCTGATTGTATAAGCCAATGCTATGGTACAGAAGCAATACTTGTAAAAATAAAACACCCAGAAGTCAAGAAATTTATCGAGATGATTAATAATGAAAGATATAACTACGCCAAAGATCAAAATGTGTCAAGCTGAATATTTGATTCGCGGCCAAATATAAAGGGGAGGATGGCATTAATTTGAGAGGTGGGCCAACTTTTACAAAGGCATAGGGATAGATATAACTCCACAACTTTCATAACTGAGTTATTATGGCAATGATTCAGCGTAGGATGGGAGTTACCATAGTTCTTTCCTTCCATTGGGAATTTCTGATTATCACCTTCCACTGAATAGGGGCATTGACCAAGGACGCACTTTTCCAGGCTACCTATAGTAAAACTGTGCAGATGCATAATCAAGCCAAACATCCGCAATTATTTATGCTAATGAATTTCAAGAAAGCTGAAAGTATATTCTGCAGATGAAATAACGCAGAGGGCAACAAAAGCACCCACTATGTGTAAAAGCCAGATTTAAATAAACGATAAACTGTTTAATTAACCGCAAACGGGTGGAAACGGGAGCTGGTTGCTGACAGCAGCAGTATGCTTCAGTTCACGCGATTGAGAACTAAGCATAGTCGAGAAAACAAAGCCAGCGGCTGGAATCACGTTTAAAGAATCACCAAAAGTTTTCCAACGCTTTAGAAGGATAATAAAGGCCGAACTCTTCCATCCAACACTTATATACATCTAAAATATGGTATCAGCACACTGTTAATCAATTTCAAGGTATGTACTTCGGTAACTGCCATCAAAAACAATGAAAGATTTACCACAATAATCTTCAAATCCAAAAGTCCACAAATGCTTATGGCTGCTGAACGGTCAAAAGTCAGCTATTTTTATTTAACCAGCCACAGCAAGATGCAAGATACCCGACAGCGCAGATGAGCAATGTAATGACGCGCTAAAGTCAAGGCTATTCCAAGCAAATTTCACATCGATACAGCTCAAGAAAACACATTCTGCTTTGACAATATTTCTCTACTAGGTCCAAAAAGACAAAAAACTGATATTGAATCGCAACATAATGATCTTTTTTAGCACGAGTTGGTAAAACAAAATTTATGGAGTGAAATCATCGAGGAAAACATCATTTAATTTCCTGACAGGGCTAATTAATAGCATTGGTAGTCATATTAGAGCCAAGTCTATAGCGGCAAATTTTATCGGCTTTGACACCAATGACCAGTATGACAGTACTGCTCTCTAGTTAGTATGACAATTTCCTCCCATCTATAAGAACAGAACTGTAGGGTCCCAAGACCTCCCATTTTATTGGAACGATATTCGGTGGATCTAAATACATTTATTCTAGTGAGAGAAACGGAATCAAGCCTGAGATTTGCCCAAGGGCACAAGAACCAGGCGAATACCCAAGTTGCAAGAATTATGGAAAATCAAAGGCTAAAACACAAATATGATGCCAAACTCTACGTTATTTTTAGTTTTAATGTTTCTATCGTTAAATTTCCATTTGATCGGCTTCTCATGATTCTCCAATTTAATGGGTACCCAATTAGACATAAGGCACATCATGCAAGGGACGGACAACAGGTCACATCAGTGTCCGCTGGAAACAGGATGTTTGTATTGGCTTCTCGTCACTCACTTAGGTCACATACCAAATAACTCAAATGTACAATATTTTTGCTACACATATCATCCTATAGGTGCTATCGTCGGGTTCCCATTTTAAGCATCGCTACATCTATCTTTGGCACGAAAACAGCAAATCGCAGTTAATAGAGGCTCAGCTACAACTTTTGAGGCCGTAAGTGTGCCATTCAGCGAGCAGACCTGTTGAAGGCCTGCTTTGGTGCTTTCAGGTGGGTTGTTCAGCGCGAGTGAAAGGCAGTAGTTCACGACAAGTCTTTTAGTCAGTTACTGCACTAGTTGAATTTATGCTTCCTTAGAGTAACTTCCGTCATATTTTACTGAACTTC
Organism: Hydatigera taeniaeformis; assembly: GCA_900622495.1. NCBI lineage: Eukaryota > Metazoa > Platyhelminthes > Cestoda > Cyclophyllidea > Taeniidae > Hydatigera > Hydatigera taeniaeformis. The sequence goes on along the minus strand of UYWX01020498.1, from coordinate 3,172 downwards.
TAGTGCGAAAGTAATTGAGAATTGTGAACTACTTCGTATTAATCAGGGATTTTGCATCGCGTGCTACATGTCATTTTGAAACTATTCATTTGTTACTTGTGTGTTATAGACATCGTTTAATTGTTAGACTGTTGAAAGAATCTTGAAAATGGGCTTATTTAGTTGATTTTCTTTTAGCCGCACAATGGAAGAGTTTTGCGGTGACTGCTCATCGAGTATCACGGCAGGGTTATCAGTGTTAAACTTGGGTGGTAATTGTGGGCCTTTTTTATGTGTTTTGTAGAAAACAAGCAGGAACCGCTCTTTGTTGACGAAGAACGCGGAACTGTGTTTCGTCAGTATGAGAACGAAAGCGATCTTGAGAAAATTGTGCTATTGATTGCTAAGGATCTATCAGAACCCTATTCCCTCTACACATATAGGTATTTTATATACAATTGGCCGGAGCTGTGTCTGTTGGTACGCCCTTCTTTTCGAAAGACCACACAACTATAGGCGACAACAGAAGATGGATGTGTAGTGGGCACCATCGTATGCAAGTTGGATTATCATAGGGAGGTGAAACGTGGTTACATCGCGATGCTTGCGGTGGAGAAGGAGCACCGGAGGAAGAGAATTGGTTCCACATTGGTTCAGCTAGCTGTTGAGCTTATGATTCAGGATGGAGCCCAGGAGGTGAGTTGGTGCCACCATTAGTGTGAGGAAGTATACATCAAGTGGGGACATTAGTTTAGACAACTGGTAGAAGACGGGGCTTGTGTGAGCATTAGAAACCACGGTGATGTGCTGAGTGTACTTAGCCCAACTAATTGGGAACCAAGATGACTATCTGGACTATCTGCGTAAAAGTGGCTTAAAAGTTTTTGCTTTGGGTGTGAAGGTTGTTCTGGAAGCAGAGGTAGATAACAGGCCAGCTTTGGCCTTGTACGAACAGCTGGGGTTCTCGCGGGATCGGTATCTCTTCCGATACTACCTGACTGGAACGGATGCTTTTCGCCTAAAGCTTTGGCTTGACATGCAGCAGTAGTAAGCTTTTCTCCCTCGAAATTCGCCCAAACTTTCCCGCTTTCTTCTCTCTTTGTAAGACCTATTCGTCTATGTTGTATTTGGAAGTCACTTGAGTTGTTCTTTGGCTTGTGTATTGTCGATGGAGGAGCCGTGGCTTTCAGAGCTTTGTGTTCAAATTCTGCTTTCACTTGAGGAATACTTTTTCCACTTGTGTTGCTCAGTACTGGCTCAAGAAGAAATTTCAGGAGCTTGCATACAAAACCCAAGACTAGGTTTGTAGCTGATTCATTATTGAATTAGTGGCTTTGCATTTTATAATAATTTTGCCTCTGATTCTGCGCAGTGAGCTGTTTTTGATGGGGAGTTGCAACTATTTGTTTGTTAGTAAGGCTCATGCGCGGGAACTCCAGGTACCAGTTCCCTAGCCCGACATGCACGCACTCCTTAGCCGAACCTTGCTCGTCGCAGCGTTTTCACAGCTTCCACCTGGTGCAGCTGAATCGAATGACGAACTTCACAAGGAGCGAGGACGCGACCTCTCCACTGACGACTAAAATCAGCGGACAGCCTACCACTAGTATCCGAAGGAGCAAAGGGTGGCCACCGCGGGACCCCCACTCGAGAATCATGATGCCAAGCGCCACCTACTAGGGCCAACCACCTGCATAGACCTTAAACCACCTAGAGATCAGACGAGTTTTCGCAAGCTGTAACGCCCCAACCTACAGCTCCACAACTGGCCCACGCTACGCTGACGCTTGAAACCTGTCGTCAAAGCGCAACTACGAGACTAACCCATCCAACTCTTCCCAATAAAGTCGTTGCAGAAAATCGGAAAAACAACCAGTTCACTGTCAACAATTCGTTTACAGTGCACCACTTAGTGTCCGAGAAGGAATTAGAGATCCCGAATTAGTAATCACGAACTGACTGCATAAAATTCACATCACTGCGGTTTCCTCGGACGTTCACATATTACCTTACGACGACACATCGGTCCAGAACATGTGCGAAAGGCCTAAAATAAGACGACCGTATTACTCGTGAAAAAATCAGAAAGTACTTTTCTATCAACTTATCAGAAGTAGCAAATAGACATCACATCCAAAGATCAACTGACTCACCAATCCTTTCTCCCGACGGCACTACTAATAAGGGGCAATGCAAGAATTAAAAAATGTTCAGTTGCGGTAGACATCACTTGACGAGTTGATTCGTGCGGGCAGTGGGTGAGACGATGCCGACGCAAGATTTACAGAAATCTCCTATAAAAGTCCCGAATGGATATGAGTGTAGCCAACCTGTGCCTCGTGAACGTTCCGATAGTATGTCAGGAGAAGTAGCGAACGCACATAACAGGGATGATAAACCCATTCTCAGGATTCATGCTCGTGCTTGTCGCGCAAGTTCACAACAGCGATGCGGAACTTGGACTACACAGATGATACGCTGCCGGTGAGAGTCAAACCAGACACGATCACATGGCGGCATGTGGGAAGTCTGCCAATTTGCCACGTCCGGCAACCGGTTAAACAATGACACGACGTTCATATATTTCAATGCTTTGTCTGTAAAGTTAATGAGAAATAACATAATTATACTGATTTCGTACGAATTATTTTGGCTGCAAACAGCTATGTGGTAGTCTGCAATACTTGTAATGGTGGGGAATGGATGTTTAGGATAAAGAGGTTTTGATCCCAAGACCTTGAAGTGTTGAACGGTTTCCGCAGAAAGTGATAGGTGCTTGTGGCCAATTGCCACCATTCTACGATGGATTACATGCACTATCCTCCCAGGTCGTCTTTAAATGATGTAGACTGTGTGCAGCGTCAAATTCATCGCTCAGTTACACCCTGACGTCTATTTCGGAGATAGATTGTGTACACGCATTTAGTTCGACTTCGTAGAGAACAGAATATCGAAGCATCGATGTAGGGAGCTGACAGTAAACGGAGCGGAGTTCAAAAAGAGTCAGTACTCGATACTTCTGCTTTTTATTCCAGTGATTAATTAATAAGTTCGATTAAGATAACAAACTTAACCCATTAACACATTTGAAATGCTTTGTTTGTGCAACTACGTGACGTTTGACGGTCACCTTAGGATTTGTGTGACCCTTGTACACGTGGGCTGGCCTTCGTGCCATGCCCAGGCACACTTG
>UYWX01020497.1:22213-48239 GCA_900622495.1 Hydatigera taeniaeformis | reverse complement strand
TGTGTGAGCATCGCACACTGTGGCCTGGAACAATGTGTGCGTAGGTGTGGGAGAGAAGAATGAGACGCATTTGCATGGCCATCAACACTCTTGTCCCCATTAGCTTTGCCTCGTGTTTAGCTCGCATTCACTGCCTTGTCCCGGTTAGCCCACCGATGGTCTTTCACTCCCCTATTTCTGGTCCAAGTCAAGGAAAAGCTATTGAGACAAGAGACAACATCGGATTTTAGCTGCAGACATTTGATTAACCTTTTTGTCTAAGTGAAGGAAAAGATGCGCCTTTTTAGATCACTTTAACACCTCAATTTGCGTTTACTCAGTCTAAGTCCGTAATTTCTTAATGGTATTCTACTTTTTCGCCAGGAAATGCAAAGGAGACGATGAGCTGAGTATGGCAAGTGCTTTAGCACAATGAAAACAAAGGCGTCGATGCTGGAAGACTGGAATAGAAGGCTCTAATTTCGACTAGTGAGTTCTGCTACCTCCAAAATTGACCCTTACCGCCCACAAAGCAACCGAAGAGGGCCTTGCGTGGTGTCAGCGCGCTGAAAATTTTGATGTTTTATACCGAAAATTGAACACCTCAACCACTAACAAGATTGCTTATTGCACAAAGCCAAATACACCTTAAACAAGGGCGAAAATCGCTAAAAGTTCTCTTTTACACCAAGCACAGCTCCTCTCCAGCCAACTTGAGCACATTCACCGTTGAGTTGCAAGTGAGCTCCGTCCCTGAGTGCATCAATCGCAGATTTGCCGCCGAGCGCCAACCAAACGCACCCCGAACCTATCACCAGAGTAGAAATGCTGCATAAGAGGAATATTTGGATGAGGGGTTTGGAGAAAATACAAATAACCTGTATTAAAGTTGATGCAGTAGATGGAAATTGGGTCAATAAGTCCTCAACAGTAGAAACTCACTACATCAAGCAACTCCATAACGCCAGTGATCAGTTGCTTGCCATCGACGTCCATAAGGCAAACGTCGATGGTTCCACTCATTTCTGGACAGCTGACCTTCAAACTTTTGGTGTTTAAACGTTCACAGGGCATCTGTGACTCCAAAGCGACGGTGGCATTGGCGATACTGTAGCCGACCTCGACTTGGGCAGCGACGATTCGATGAAAGATTGTAACAACCAAGTCATCTGGTGGGATCTATTAAGAAATGAAGAGGAGGTAAAGTTAAACACCCCAACCTTAGGTATCAGTGGACCTTCGATTGGCATTGTAACGACTCTCCTTTCATTCCCAAATGCTAATAAAAAGTCTATTAAAGGAATGAAGATTTGCACTGCTAAATTCGCAGCAGCGCCGGAGGCTTCCAATTAGGGGAAGACATGAAAGTAGAACGCCAAATCTCCATAAAAATGGAGTACTTCAAGACATCTCCACAAGTTCACTAAATGATATTCCACTAACGAGGACAGATGTATGGGTGGATGGCTGACTCACTGTTGTGGCATCGGAGACTACAGTGCTGCCTAGCCGCTCCCCCCTTGTCTGAACAGCCTCAGTAGCCGTCGACAAGGCAGCATCTGCAGTGGTACAGCAAACAATTGGCTGCTTCACGGTGGAGTCGATGAGTGCAGCGTGGGAGGCGAGAACACGAGGAAGCACCTCTGAGTTCGTCGAAATTACCACCTGGATGGCGTCCTCTGGCACCAAGTTGCCCTGCAACAGAGCAAGATTTCATTAGAGATGCGATTCACCAATTGTATACCTTGACAATTAGTAGTAATTTGAGAGGTCAAATTAAAAATACGAAAAGTTGAAATGAAGACAGCAACAAACGGACCTTCTTGCGAGCGCGTTGTATCCGATTGATGATTTCGCGGGCCAAACGTTCTTCTTCCAACGCCGTATCTGCTCGCACGTCCAACAACACCAGTAAGCCTTTCCCATCGGTATGCGCCTCGTACTTGGGTCCCTCCGTCGCCCCTGATGGCACCCCTCCGATCGCCACTGATTTGCCCTTCGAACCTTTCGCTTTGGCATCGCGGTTCTCGAGGTCGACTTCTTCACCAACCACGTAGTCGACTGTCACGTCATCACCGCTCAGTAGCTCACCATGGACTGTCATCTCACCCGTCTGTATTCAACAAAAGCAACCATCGTCACAAAAAGGGTACTAGCATTAGCATCAGTAGCACTTGCCTTATATAACACTAAAAACCATGGCAATCTCCTATCTTTAACACCTTGCCTTCCGGCTGCTTTACACGACATCCACAAACAGAACTTGAAAACCGCATAAACGAGATCCAATGCAAGGACAGATTTCAACCATGGTCGGAGGAGGATGCCCTTCGATAGACCCCGGATTAAGTGGAGAACAAAAAATCTGCTACATGCAACCCAGTGACTTTGGGACACATCAAGAATGCGATTTTAACCACCATATCGAGAACTTCCACAAACACAGTGGTTGGGAGGTGAGACGGTAGGGGCGACCCCACCTCAGTGGCCCACAAGTTAATGCACTCGACGAGCTTTGAAGACGCCCAGACAGATCGCCTGCCTAGTAGTTTCGAGCGGACCTTCATGCCCCCAGTCTGGACAAATTTTACTAGCCAGAGGTTAAACGAAAGGTCATTAAAAAGTAAGAGAAAATCAAATAAAATAACCTGGTTTTTTGTGAAAACAAGAAGATCGCTAAAAAGGCCAAAAAAGTCAGTTTGTGTAGGTAGAACAATGATACATCAAGGCGGGTAAGACATGGTATCGAGGTAAAATGGATACAAATCATAAGAGCGGCTCCGGACCCAAAAAACGCCCGTCTTAAAATCCTGGAAACAGTCATTTCTTCTGGATAATTTGCAAGTCGCCTAGAACACTCAACTTCTGCCCAATTCCTTCCCGCGACCCTCCTACTTACTCGTGCCCGTGATGAAATATTTACGACTGTCATTCCCCTCACCTGCTAACTACTTGGGGTAGGAACTCGACCGAATTCGAGACAGTAGAGCCAAAAACCAATTTACATAACTTCCTGAGAAGCATCCTGTTAAAATTTAAGAAGCAGGCCAAATCACGCCGCAATGGTGGTACCTTAAGCCTGCTACTCGAAGCAAGACAGCAGTAAAACACGGAGCCGGGAGATAAAACCAGAGGATTAGGCAGGTGAGCGGCCAAGAACAGTGCCTGCGAGGCGATTTACGACGAACGACTTACGGAGGCAGGCAATGTCAACCAATTATGTGTCACCGCTCGGTAGTGGAGGCAATAATGGCCTAAACAAAGGTCCAAAAAACTAAAAAGGTTTCGTGGAAGGCCAAAATTTACGAATTCTAAGCTAGTTTTGCGATGGTATGTGACAGTGAACCAACGTAAAATTACAACCAATCAGCTCTCGAGTAGTTCGTATGTAAAAAAAGGGAGGCGATAACAGTTAATAAAAATGACAAAAAGATCCCCTCGGGTGAGCCAATCTCATACTCATTTCCTTTAAATTGCTTCAGAAGTTTTGCAAAAAAAGATAGAGCAAAACGAAGTGCCGCCAAAAAAGAAGACAAGGTTTAGGCTCACCGTTGGAAGAGATAGATCTAAAACACTGGTCAAAGAAAGAGGAACAATGAACCAACTAAAGGAACTTACTGTGAGATAAGCCTCCATAGAAGATTGTGGGAGGGTGGATACAGCTGCAGCAAGGAGAGGAAGACGAGCACGAAGGCGCGCGCCGAGGGCGGGGTTAAGACGAGCACGTAGACACACATTGTAGGTAGCCTTGTCGTCAGTGACAGTGAGATTGCGTACATTAAGTTCTTCCGTCACGTAAGACGCAAGAGCGATGACAGCCTCACGAGCTTCCGCAAGAGGATGGATCACCACGGCGGCGCGCAAGGGTGCCTTAAGAGGTAGGTCATGCCGAGTACGGATACTCCTCCCCAGTTCCACCGCTGCTTGCATCCATGCTACCCGCGCCTCCAGGGCTTCGTCAATACCCTTGCCCTCTGCTGACACACCTACAAGATAGTGCACCGATGCCGGCGCCCCATCTTCTCCCACAGCGCCTGAATCATCGTCCCTTAGTTCCTCTATAGTTAGCAATCACATTCACAATATAGTCGAAAATAAGGAGTCTGTGAAAACTTGTAATTTCCAGCAGAAAAAAAGACAGGTATACTTACCAAGAGGAAATTTGGAGAAGTCAAGTTTAGTCTTGAGGCGCTGGTAGATGAACTCTGTGAAAAAAGGCGCAAAGGGCGCCATCACGAAAACGAGTTGGAAGAAGACCTTTACGAGAGTGTGCAGTGCACCGTACCAATCCTCGTCTGTGTCTGTTGCCACTCCAGTCTCCGTCGATGCTTCGCCCTTCAGTCTACGCCGGTTCATGCGAATGTACCAGTTAACAAGGTGTTCGATGAAGCACACAAGTCGCGGCACCACCGTGTAGAGGCGGTAGGCTCGCAATTCGGTACGCACGAATAAGAGCAAACTCTGAGTAAAGGACAGTATCCACCGATCCATCAGGTTCCGGGATTTCGGCCACGCCTCTGGACGCACTCGAAATGTCGCGTTGTGAGCCCTCTCCCAAGGCTCGATGCCCGACTGAACAGAAAGAGATAAAACGACGTAAAAGTACAATCGGCATTCCCCTCACTGCTGTTGTCAAATCCTCAGGTTGGATGGAGATGTGGATGCATGAGTGAATAGACAACTATTGATTTGTAGCGCCTCTAATTCTTTACATCAGTTACGATAATTCAGATACCTTGTAATCAAAAATGTTTTCGTGCTACAGTCCATGTTCACAAAAATTCACCGACCAATAGCCCGTCGGAACGTGACTTATTATTATACCACTTTGCGCTACGGGAAGGAAACCATCTCCAAACAAAAGGGAAAATTAGTTGATAAAAGAAAGTGGGACCATGGGAAGATGAACGAACCTTCATGAGGAAACGGAAGGCGTTATACCAAGGAATAAAGACGTCCTTCAAGACATCGCGCACACCAGATTCAGAAAATCGCAGACTCTGGGCACGCACCACCGGGGAATTAACAAGATAGAGTCGCAGTGCATCGGCTCCATACTGTTCCACTATTTTGCACGGGTCTGGATAATTCTTTTGCCTTTTGCTCATCTTCTGTCCGTCACTGAAAAAGAATCAAAGAACGCACACTACTCATCTGCAATTTTCAGGCTCTAGCCAGTTGAGAATGCAACAAAGCGAAGTATGCTCACGAGGCAAGTACAATGCCGTTGACGATAAGATTTTTGAAAGGCGGTTGGTCAAAGAGGGCAGTGGAAAGAACAAAGAGTGTGTAGAACCATCCACGGGTCTGATCCACTCCCTCCGCCACGAAGTCCGCCGGAAAGCCCGTATTGAAGCGCTCTACGTTCTCGAAGGGGTAATGCATCTACCAAAGAGCAGACAGGGAAGCTTACTTAACAGCTCCCAAGGGGAAAGAATGCTCATCCTGTTGAAACACACCTGAGCGTAGGGCATCGAACCTGACTCAAACCAGCAGTCAAACACCTCCGAAATGCGATGTAACTCGCCCTTACCCATGCGTGACGGAATCGTAATTGGATCCACACTAAAAAATAGGGGAAGGAAAACAAAATCAATGAGGATAGAAAAGTGTATACAAGGAAGGGTAATGACCGTACAACTCCTTGTGAAGGTCGGTGAGTCGATGGCCGGATAACCGTTCCAACTCGTCAAGAGAGCCGACGCATACCACCTCCTCTAAGTCCTCCGACACCCACAAAGGTATAGGCGTGCCCCAATATCGATTGCGTGAGATGGCCCAATCTCGTGCGTCTCTCAGCCAGTTCGCAAAACGCTTTTCCTTTATGAACTCAGGCACCCAGTACGTCGCCGCACTGTTGGCCAATAAACGATCCACCAGACTCTCAACACGCACAAACCACGTCGGTACCGCCTTGTACAAAAGAGGAGTATCTGACCTATAAAACGAACCACCAATCACCCGATCACAGGGGTTCGAGAGAAGAAAGGTTGGGGAATAGTGACAAGGAAGATAGAGACTCACCTCCAACAAAATGGGTAACTGTGTTGAAGAGTGGATTGATGTACAAGCCGTCCAGCGTGCTTTAGGTGTTGACAGATTGACCGATCAGCGTCTTTCACGTATTGCCCAGCGAAATCCACCACCTCTGCTGTGAAACGACCACTTGCGTCCACTGGACACACTGGTGCCATCGCCTTCGTCACAATGCCTTCGCGTAGACATACTCTAAAGTCATCCTACACAAACCCACAAACCATCAATTAGTAGCCACCGAGAGGCACGAAGGTGGTTGAGCGAGTGCTCACCTCACCGAAATAGGGCGCCTGGTGTACAACTCCCGTTCCCGTTTCCTCGGTTACGTAGATGTCACCAACCACACGGAAGGCGCCACTCAGCTCTTTAAGCTGTCCACCAATGCAAATTAAATAGGCGAATCATTAAACAAATTATTAGTCATCTTGGAAAGTAAGCGAAAACCACATACCTACCTTGACAAAGTAGTCGAACAAGGGTTTGTACTTCAAACCAACCAGATCCTTGCCTTTCATTCTATGGAACAATGAAAAATGCAGATGGAAGTTGTCATCATGCAAAAAAGGAGAAAATTGGGGCAGATCAAACTCACTTCTCCAAAATTTCGTAGTTCTCTGCTTTTTTGTAGAACCATTCCAGGCGGCACTCCATCATAACAAATATCCTGTTCCTATCCTTATCTGCAGGATGAACGCATAGAGAGCATTAAAACTTGCGATATGAAACAAGAGAAGTTGAAAGTACCTACCCCTGATTTTGACGTAGTCCCTCTCCGGATTGACACACAACGCCATATTGCTGGGCAAAGTCCAAGGTGTGGTAGTCCAAGCAAGTAATTCAACGCAGGAATTGGGTGCATTGTCACTAAGACCTTCGACAGGGAATGATACAACTATGGCAGGATCCTGGACGTCTTTGTAATTCAAACCCGCCTCAAAGTTTGACAGTGGTGTAGAGCAGGCCGTAGAGAAGGGCATCACCTTCACACCACGATATATAAGACCCTTATCATAGAGCTGTTTGAAAACCCACCACACGGATTCCATGAAGGCGGGGTACATTGTACGATAGTCGTCGTCGAAGTCGATCCACCTACCAATGCGTTGAACGACAGTCCGCCATTGCGAAGAATAGCGCATTACAATCTCGCGACATTTAGCATTGTAAGCTGCCACGCCCATCAACTCGACATCCTGTGGACCATTAATGTTGTTCAACTTGTCCACTTCGTACTCCACAGGCAGACCATGACAGTCCCACCCAAAATGACGCTCCACGTGGTAGCCCTCGCTGTATGCAAAACGCGTAACCACGTCCTTTATTGTACCTGCCAAAATATGTCCGTAGTGTGGCAATCCAGTGGCAAATGGTGGTCCATCATAAAACGTGAACCTAAACCAAGTACGTTACCAATCACATAAAAAAAAATAGTAACCAACGGTGGACGCTTGGCAGAGAGTTTGCATGAGGTTTTAAAGGCCCCAATTTCATTATGGAACTTAAGGATCTTCTCCTCCTCCTCGGAGAAATTTAGCGACGGCGGAAGATTGTCACGACTCATGCCTCGAAGTTAAACGCAGTGCTGTCACGGGCCCACCAATTTGTTAAGCCATTCCACGATAAGCATTTCGTTTGTAGCATGTCTTATGGAAATCGTCGAAGTTCTTGCTTTCCTGCTAAACGCATTAAGGGGGGTTACGTGTAAACATTTTTCAAGTTTAAAAATCGTAATGCACACAAGTGTGGTTATTTATTTGTTTGATCAAAGATATAGGTTGCGGTCAATTAAGTTATCGTATTGTTTTTGACGACTTTGTCCGATCTCCAGGCCATGCCGGATTTCCTGACCTGCCCCTTTATGCCAAGTATGTGCTATCCGATTCAATATTGTACATTATCCTGCCTTAAAATGTTTCGTGAGACTGCCTACTACCGTGTTTATCCCACCAATTACGTGGGTGGAGATCAGTTTGACAGCTCTTTCGCTTCTGCGGCCTAACCTTCCACTTCTTTTCCTCTTTTTAAAAAGAATAATATGTGTAAGAAGCCAAGTTGTGCACCTTCTGATGCACACTTGAAACTCCCGAGCAGCTAAAACCGTAACGTGCTGGAGTTTTATATTTGGTAATTGAAGGAATAAGGTACAGCCGAACGATTATAATCAGAGTGGAACGATAGAAGTGAGGCTAAGGCTTGGCCCGAAGGTCCACCCAAATGGCAGAAGCAAGGTGGCTGTTGGTTTCTTTGGTGTTTACCTTGCGCTCGTGTGTGCTATCTAACATTGGAGCCAAGCTAAAGCCAATTTCTCCCATTTCTCCTCTACCATGTGTCCACCCTCTTATGTCGGAGGTCTTGGGTCTCTACACTTACCTTTTGTGTAGACAGCCAAATAAACAAAGTATTACATCGCTCCACCCTTCTTGAGCACCTCCTTCACCACCCATCACAGTCTTCTTGGCGATGCAGGGAAAACGCATGCACGCCAGGCATAGTAGTCATCAGCTCCTACGGGATTAGAACTCCTACTAAACTAAGACTCGTGTTTGGTCTAAAAGAAGGAATTCGAGGCGGAGACTTCTGCTGAACTTCCCTATGTTCAGTAGTAGGTGTTGGAACACTGATCGAAAACAGGTGCGAAATAAGTAAACGGCAGGGAAGAGTTTAACACAATACCATCGCCGACATCTGACTGCAGATGCGATAAGGAAACCCTAAAATAAAACTTTTCTAATTACTTATTTGCGACGTCACTTCAGTTTTAACGCCTTTTAAATGATCTACGGGAATAGGAAATATATCAAAAGCAAATGTAGTTCTCAACCAATGGTTGGGAAATAATTTTGAGATTTATCAAACCTGATTAAGGGCTTGCTTAGACATTTAGCCGGTGACTTGGCCTTTGGGCGATAGCAGCAGTCAAAACAAATCTAATTTCACTCTCTTTTTCGACTGAGACCCATTTTATGGATCATCATATCTTGGTTACATAGGCCAACCTAGGGACTAGTTTGGTAGTTCCTATTCTCTACCTGTATAAAAACGCATATACAGCCTGATTATAGTCCTTTTATCTTGTAACGCTTTGTTTATGTGACCACCTGACATTCGATGGACTTTTAGATTTGTCTGGCTCTTGTGCGTGTAAACTGGCCTTCGGGCCATGCTCCGGCGGCTTCACTTACTACCTTCTTCCACTCTGTAGGAACTCTGGAGACGATGAATTCTTTTTCAGGGGGTTGGCCTAAAAGTTCTTATTATGGATAAAATTCATGTAGATAAAAAGCTGTTTTTTTCAAAGTATTTTGATACTTTACTATTTTAGCGCCCCGAGGCTTCCCATACGGTGGTAGAAAACATAAATGAGGGTGAATACATGTATTTGGAAGAAGACAGGGCAAATGGGGCCTAAGCGTGGCCCGAAGGCCAGCCCAGGTGTACAGAGGCCAGACAAATCCTAAAGTGACCACCAAACGTCAGATAGTCACATAAATAAAGCATTGCAACTATTCAGTCGGAAGCTGAAGGTCGAACCTCTCCAAGACAAGCTATCCAACTTAATCTCCTCCAGGTCAAGCATTATATCTTTTATCTTGTAAAATTTTACAGTAAACTACACTTTTGGTGACAGAAACCGTACCCTTTCCACAAGGGGACTTATACCATGACTCTTCACAATTTCAACCATTTTTGCTGGTGTAATTGGAACAAACTGCACACATCTTCGCAACAGAAAGGTGGGGAGAGCCGTCTACATTCAACAAAGTGTATATGCCAGCAGGTGGAGTCAATTTGAGCGTCATGCTAACGAAGACGACTGACTTGGTTGTAATAATTGCCTGTCTACCCTCTGGTCCCTGGTTCTCAGACTTTAAGGGGAAGTTGGTTGTAGACGATTTATTAGGCATCTCTATAAGAAGGATAGGGAATAAGATACAGATGTGATGAACAGGAGGTGTCAATCGCAGGGAGACTCCTCGTCGACCTCGCGCACGTGATCCACGCTTCCAATTGGTTTCCGCCTCTCACCTATAAAGGTCCACTTAAACAACTAGAATATATTACATTGATCTCCTGGCAAAGACGCACATACTCTCCATTCTCTTTTGCTTTGTCTCTAATACTTTGTACTATCATTCAAAATTAATCATCACAAAAGAGGCAGACCGTTGAGAAGTCCATTAAACCATAATCATTGTAATAGCTCCTTCGTTTTGAAACACCTATTGGATGCGATGATTTTCCTTCTACTATGATTTGCTGACTTAAGTGGATCTTTCACATCTGAATTTAATGATCTACTGGAAATAGCGCAACTTTAGTATTGTGCTAATTCCTGACGGTTCTTATGGTTTTGCTGATTCAGATGCTTTTTTATGAGCTGCACGTTTTGTTGGCTAAGCTTTTATAAGAGCATTTTACTTGGATAGTTACACCTCTATTAAATGTTTATATATTTGCTCTATTTTTGCCTTACACACGACTAAGTCGTTCGCGCGCGTTTCGTAGTGCAGTGGGTGGTGTGTTGTAACATTTTCCCGCTGGATAGTCGTAAGCTCGTTTCAAATTTCCATCCTAGGTAAAAGTAACGCCTCAGCACACATACACCCCGCTTAACTCGATCAGTTCATGCGCATATTTGCTCTCTTTATAGACACCAATGAACAATTTCCCTATCGACACACTTTCTGACGTTTCTGAGAGCGACAGCTGCAGTGAAACACCTCATGTTGATTCAAGCCCGACTTTACAAGTTACATCTGCTCTTCCGGAAGTCCAGCCTTTGCAGCCGCAGTCCAAACGAAGTTTGAAAAGACGGCGTAAAAAGTGGGTCCCCTTTCCTAAATCACAGTTCAGATTCAAGGGTCATGAAGAGATCATGCGTGATCCAGAGATCCTGCGTTGGTGGAAACGTAGATTTGATCTATTTGAGCGGTTTGACGAGGGCATTCAGATGGACAGAGGTAGACTTTATCTCCACGCGCTGTTGATGGAATTCATTTTTAGAGTCGTGGTATAGTGTGACCCCAGAAGAAATTGCTCGAAATCAGGCCGATACCTGTGCGTGTGATTTAATAGTTGATGCTTATGCAGGAGCTGGCGGGAATTCCATTCAGTTCGCGCGGACTTGTGGATTCGGTAAGTCCTTTATAGTTCTTCACTTATTTTCGACAATTTGGTGGAGCAAATGCTGTCTATTTACCTAGTCCACTTTTAAAGTCAACTCGTCGCCTAATTGTTTCCTAGTAGTTTGCATTATTACGTTCTGGGTCACTTCAACTTCTGAGTGGATTTGATCAATGCACTGTGTCACGAACCCGTAAATCGTTTTCGTCGGCAAATCTATCGTCTATTGCTAATTCTGACCTTAATTGGTAGTCCTTGTTTTATAGCGGATCTGTCTTCCCATTTTATTAAACAGGTTGTAGTGGTCGACTATCAGGTAAACTTGACTAATGTTTTAGAAAAATTGAGGTTGTACCCACGACTCTTGACTTTGCCGCCTAAAACATGTTCAAACTTTATGGATTTTTTAGAAGTCATTACCGCGTTAGAAGTCCAGACCTCAAACGGCAATTCTCTTATTTTCTCTTATTTTCCTGTTTTACTGCCGGAGATTTGGGATGCGTTGGGCAGATGGATAAGACTTTACTAGGTACCTAAATGGATGAACCATCATTTGAGTGATTAGAGCTTAAGTATAAGAAAAACGCTCTAGTTGAATTAAGGCCCACTTTTAGGAGTTTAATAGACTAATCAATCACCAAAGATCGGTTATATTCTTCTGGCCCTCATCTCTATCTCTTCTTCTTTTATCCTTACCCCCAGTCATCGGTATCGACAATTGCCTGGATCGTTTAATTGGTGTGTTCACACCAAACACTCGCGTCTATGGAGTCTCGTCCTGCATCGACTGCATCTGTGGCGATGTCACACGCATCCTCCGCGCCTTGCGTGCTGACACCTGTGTCGACACTATCTTTATGTCACCCCCATGGGGCGGACCCTCTTATCCCCACCATCGTCCTCTCCCTCCCGGTTCGGCCAGTTGGAATAAGCGTCGACGACGTCAGCGCATAATTGCCGAGATGAGAGCAGCCAAAGGTGATGATATCTATGACCTTACAGCTAATATTCCCAGCCTCATGGAAGCGATTGTGGCGGCCAGGAGCCTCTTCCCGACACGCCCAAGGATCGCAGTGTACCTCCCTCGCAATTGTGCATTGGGACAGGTGCTTAAACTCGGATGGGGTGGAGAGAATCTGGAGAGTGCAGAGGGACGGGAGGAAGTGGTGATAGAAGAGTACTGGTTGAGAGGAAGACGACTTGCCATCTGTGCTTACATTGGAGGATTCGCAATCGAGGATTCGCTGACGCGCTGTGAATAAAGGTCTTACATTCCCGTCTTCTTATCTAGGGCATGGGCAAGACGTCCTGACTCGGCGTCCTTAGTGTGTCAACCCATTTTAGATTCAGGTCTGTTCGTACTGTACAACTCGATCGCTTCAAATACCTTGATCTCATAACCATTGTTCGTTTGTTTCCGGTTCACCGCGCACTTATTCCTAGAACTCCTTGCATCTGGTCCACTTGTCCATCTGGGAAGTAGTAATTCCAGGAGCTGTGGCCTTGATCTTAAATTTATTGCTATTCAACTACCTCGTTTGTCTACTCACTTCTCACTACCCTTAAGGCTTCAGGCACTCAAAGAGGTTGGTGGAGAGTTTTGCTGTGGTCGTTTCCAGATCGCGCTAACCATCACGTTCAGTGTTTAAAGAATCCTTCTGTAAAGGTGGACAAAACAGTCATTCGTTTCATCGTAAGATGGAAGTGAATGGGGTTGTTCTATAAAGACCCAGTTGCTTCTATGCCAAACCAGAAAGAGGATCAGAACTCCTATTCCAATGCAGCTTCCATAACTGCGCAGCTGTCGACGACATAAGCACATCAAAAGAACTCGTTGACTGTGTACACTTTAAGTACTATTTAAACAGGCATTTAAAAACGCTTTTTTTTGCAAAGGTGGGATGCGTGGATAAGACAAATCAATCTACCAATTGCAAGGCTGGAGGAGTTGGTGGGGATGGGGGAGGGCCAGTTAGGAACGGTTCGCCATAAGGAAAGCACATCGGTAGAATATTGTCGCGTGACCTGCCTGCCTTCTTCCCTCCCCCTACACGCACTCGTCCATCTCAAAGAGCGTTCCATCGTCAACTGCGTGCGACTGTTGTTGGTTGGTTGGCGACGTCTCTTCAATGGGGCGTTGGGCGCCTCGGCCTGATTGGTGCATTTGAGACCGTTGAGCATGGCTGTTAGTGGTGGCCGCATACGGGCCCTCCAGAGGAGATATTTCACCCTCTGAATACCGTCTAAATTCAACAAGATAGTCGATTAAATTTTACCCTCTTATAGTCGACATTTCTAGTTTCTCACAGCTATACTAGAGAAGAGTCAGTAGAACAGTTGAGCACATACTACTGATGGGTCGCTTAATTAACTCACTTCGACCGATGGAAGATTCGTGTTAAGCCATGCTGATGAGTTCCAAACGGTGAGACAGGCTGCATCCCCGACACCGAGTTTGTCATAAGTTGGTCAACTAAAACCACCGAAAAATATCAATCTAGCGCCTTCAGTGGACCAAAATCGCCGTTATAATTTAGAATTCCGAACTCGGTAGTGAAAGTCGCTTATTCCGACCAATGGACGATGTATTTTTGGCCCCGGTGACCTTGGTTGATGCTCCCTTTTGAACAAACACATCGTCGGAAGTTTCAATAGAGGCGGCAGAGGAAGGAGGTGTTGGTGCGTCAAGAACAATTGTGTGGAGAAGGTCACTCGAAGTTATGACTCCAATAGCTGGTCCTAGGGCGGCCTGTCCATTCCAACTAGCACCTGAACTTGGCTTCTCGAACACCGCTAGACATGGAGCCTATGATGCGAAATTTCTGCTGTTTAATTTTTGTGAGGTGGCGATGTTATGTAATTTAAAAAGGTTAAACACACCTTTTGGCGGAACATTCGATCAAGGACAGCAACAAGACACTCGGAGGTGTAGCACATCGCCTGGTTTGTGTATCCGGTGTGCTAAAATGGGTCAAAACCGAAGGTGAGGATCCTCCCGAATAGGCCCTCCAAGTGGAATCGACAATGCTTAACTCACTCTAGGACGAACCGCCATTATTGTACCAACCGTGGCGTTCAATGCGACTTCCAGGGGTCCAGCGAAGATAGCTCCCTGAGAAAAGGAAACATGGTACCTTTTACGTCCTCACCATTGCTTGAAAACACACGCAAGTAAGGCTTATCAAGGCTTCAAGCAATACAAAAGGTTGTAAGACGCCATCACAGGACACCTAAGAGTTGGACTGTTTCATGTCTTCCCTCCCCCAAAGTTAAGCTCCATTTAATCCGAAATTGATTTGCTACTCTGACACACACTGAACACTAAACCCACCTCAATATGGCCTAGATATTACATGAAGGAGAATTTCGTGCTTAAATAGGCTCACAAGGATGTCGTGCTTGGTGAACATGCCCTGGAATCCCTTCCCATTCTCCCCAGCCACGGGAAGACAAGCCATACCGGCCCTACTCCACGCAGCATTAAGGATGTGCAGTGCCTCACGACACGTTGTGGTGGGATGAAGATAGAAGATGTTTCCACTGACGTTGCCAGGATAAACAACTCTACGTCTGTGCAGGCGACCGTCATCATTGGGAGTGGCAGCAGCGGTAGTGTCTTCATCATCGAAATCAGCAGAATCAGCCAGTTGCCACCCTCTCTCCTCCCATCGAATGCCTGGCAAGTCTCCTACGTTCACCTAGATTGACAAAGCCAACTGTTTACTGTGAAACAACTACCGATTAGCAGTATAGATCAAATTCACTCTGCTACTTAACACCCCTCATAAGTAGTACCAGTGCTTACACTAAGAGTGCTAGGAGTAGGCAGATTTCTCATTCTCACACGCAAATACGCCAAAAGCCGGTCTGTATTCAGTAGTCCCAACAAGTTTCCACTCCCATACCGATCCGCAATCATAACATAACGGGGAGGTGGTGACACATTTGAGGGAGACGCGGACCCCTTGACAGGCACAACCGTCGCCAAGGTGAGGACCCGTGTGACACCGTAAAGATGGTCCTGTGGCGTTACAATGGTGACCGCTTCTGGCATGGCTTCCTGAGGGCACTCGGAATGAGCCCAGTTAAAGAATGTATCTACAGCGAGTGAGATGGGTAAGAAGGAATGCCTATTCGGCTTGAATAAAAGAGAAGGCTTTGTTTCATAACCGTACTTAGTACACTGCCTATGGTTTTCTCTTCCCAATAGCCCATAATGACTGCAGGATCTGAGGCTTTCTTTGTCACCGGGTCATCTTCGGCGCCATCGGTCTGGGTGGTGGGGGCAGTGAGGGGAAAGGCTTGGGCAAGGAGGCGAAGGCAGAGGCCAGTTGTGAGTAACTGAGTGTAGCATTGAAGACGACTGCACCAGATTGGTGCTGCAGCCAAAGAGTGGTCGATCAAAGCCTGCATAGCCCGCCGAATCTTTAAGATTAACAGACAATAAGGTAGACAATGTGGGTGTCAAGCAACTGTTTGACTCATACCCAAACCGATTTAGCAATCCGCTATCAAGGGGCCAGTTGCTCGGAAGCACTGCCAAACCTTTAGACACTGAAATGCAAGCTTCAAACTCAAGCAAAACGTAAGGACAGACAGTCATCCTTTTTACAATAAATGAAGTAGTTTCTGCTTGTTAGAGTGGCAACAAAACACTTGTTCAGGTGCATTAACTGCTCTTGATTGAGGCGAACTTTTTGCTTACGGGAAGAGCAGAGTCCAAGACGAGGAGCTTTCCACTCTCTGGCAATACATCGTAGCAGGTGGAATGTTTAAAGAACACGGAGCAGGCGGAGTCCTCGTCTATTATACAATCACCGAGAGGATTAGAACAGATTAGTAAAACAAAATATAATGAGGTTTGAATGACCTACCAAAGTAGCGAAGATCCTTAGGTTTACCTGCCTCTTCATCCACCTAAGAGGAAAATTAAAACAGATACTAAGGCCGTACTACTTAAAAACTTATCAGTAGGATTATTGAAAATCCTGCTACCCATGTTGCTTAAATGGCTGCTCAGCGAATCCCCTAAGACTTCCGACCTCCCCGGTTCGTTTACAACTTTTTCGCTCCTTCTTCAAGGATTCTGTTCCTTTGTCGCAAAAACCTGTTCTCCTAAATCCCCACCTCCTCCGTCATTCAAGGATTTATATAGAAGAATGGTTGGAAAATGAAGTAGGTCTAAACGATAAATTTGCTGACTGGGTTGCTCGGAAACAGCATAATGAATCGATGGCTAGCTTGATGATAAGAACGCAGGGTGGGCATAATTTGACAAGTTGTTTATCTAAATCGCACACACATGTACGCAGAGAGGAGGGAAAGGATGTGCATATCTTTCATCCTCCTTTACAACTTACGTACACACACATCGACTCGACCGACTACGTACCCATTTACATCCCCCCTTGTGTGTGTGTATGCGTTGATTTGGTCATATACTAGAATCCACACCCTAAACTGCAGTGAACGAATAATGTTTACCTTTGAGATAGTGAACAAGATTCCAATAAACTGAATGTCTACTCCAGGTACGCAATACCCCATGAGAACCAAAAGACGGTTTCAATGCTTCTAGTGCAAGGATGACCAGAGTGGCGCAGAATTGTGTGGAATTGGGACGTAGTCATCGGGATCTACTAAAGTAAGTGGAAAGGGAGGTCTACGCAATACGCCATACGCATCGCCACAATGACAGATTTATGACTACTCACTGCAAGCGATTGTTTCCAACACCTTGGAAATGTTTAATTGAACTTTAAATGGACACTCTAACTCACATCAGTTTGTGACAACTGTGACTTTAGATGCGATCACCTAACCACCATATGGAGATATAATTGCACCGTCAAAGACAAAATCCCTAAAGATCAAGAAGAACCTATTCGATGATGATAGAACAGGTTGAAGAAGGGATGCCAAGAAAATGACCACAAGGAAGGGAAGACAAAGCAGACTCAAATGCCTAGGTAGAACGTAAATGGATGAATGAAAGGGAGCTGACCAAATTTATTGCGCCAAGCTAGATTAACAAGAGAGGAACAGTTAAAGTTAGGGATGAAGGAGATTGCTAGACCAATTTAGCATGCGTAGGTGGAAGAATGAATAATGAACCACAGGTTGAGGATTGAATGATGGGTGGATAGGGAAAAGTGGATCATTTTCACTTTTTCGCCATCTGAGTAACTCACCTCATCCACTGATTTCTGAACAAATAGCAGCGTCGAACTCTGTGCCGCCTTCAACACCTGAATTGTGCTCTTGGTGTCGTTTGAGGAACACCACTGATTTTGTCGGGCTGAAAAATAGCGAGGAACGCTACTTAAATACATTTCAGTCACCTTTTTAGGTAATTATTCTTTAATTCTCTTCAGTCCTAGCACATACCGAGGTGTGGTATATCAATGCATTTGTGGATATACTACCTGTACCGCAGCATTTAGTGGATGGCAATTTAGCTCACCGGAAAGGATGTCCACAGCAGACATGAGTTCACTCATAAGACCGAAACAGTTCATTGGCTCGTGATCGGGACAGCTGCGGGCAAAGTCTGGAGCTAAAAAGGAAATTGATAATCGAAATCCCCAATCAAGGCTCGTCCCGTTGTCCAATCAGGCTTGAGAGCAGCATCCAATAGGAATTGCGGCCGACTAATTAAGTGCCCAATTATGTTCCAAAAAAATAATAAAGCTCTGAAAAGTTCTAAAACTTCACAAAATCACTCACTCACCATCTATTGTTTACCTTGTCGACTGAAACAATGGTTAAACTAACTGAAGTCCTGAAATTATGTGTCACAATGATTGCGCCTGAATTTAGTGTCGTTGTTTCCCAGTAGGTAAAAGTTTGTTTTAGCAAAACAGATGCGCGCCGGTGATGGCCTTAAGTGGGCAGAATTTTACATGGATCTTCCGTAAAAAATGTACCGCGCCCACTTCAAAGGAGCGACAGATTTTTTGGTAAAAGCACAATGCACAAGTACCAATTTTGTGGGAAAGTGTGGAAGATTTTTGCAAAAATAATTACGCTTGCCTCAATTAGAGGACATCAGTTTGCAAGGTGGAATGGAAATAAATCTTCTGATTCAATGCAATCGTCAGTGGTCCACGCCACTACTTATATTGTGGTAAGCAGACGGATAATAATAGAAATCAATTCCAAATAACCTAAAGCGACGGCGAGTCGGAAACATTTCTTTACAAAAAAAATGACTGTTTCCAAACCTGCTAGAGGCCTCAATGTCTCAGGTAGGAAAAGAAGAGAGGAAAAAATCAAAATTCCCCACAAATCTGAAAATGATGTCAGTTTTCAAACTCAAATCAGTCCCGTGAGCACCAGAGAAAGGGAGTAGTTGAGCGCGCAATGCCTCCAAAGGCACCACAACGCCATCACCTGCTTAAAGCCTTTCTTCGCCGTCCTTCCGCACATCAAAATTCAACCGAAGAGCTAACGACTACAGATGAGGTAAAAACTGAAGGCACCGTAAGATACTGCGATGCACTCAATCAGTGAAAGCGTCCAAGACGTTCGATACCGAGAGGACTTGCTTTACCGACAGCAAGTGTGATCGACACCTCGAAAGGCAGTTGCAAAGAGGCTAGTGAGCGAACACTTAAGGTGAGAATGCAAAGTCCATCACATTGCGGAATCATGAATCGGTGAGATAAAAAAGTATTTTTATCCTTGCTGTCTGATCTTCAGCTCCTCGATGCACAAACGGTAGAATGCGTTTTACTTCATTTTGACAATTCAATGGCTTCTTTGAAGGAACCGCCAATCGAAAGTTGTTGGCATGAATGCAAGACAAAAACCCGGTCAACTGACTGCAACAGTTTGGAAGAAATTGAAGGCAAGACAGAAGTCTCTAAAACTACAACTTAGCTTCAAACCCACTTCGAGAACGCGTCAAAGGCATGTGCGCCTCGACGTGTTCACTGTAGGCGGCAATCCAAGGCTTCAACACTCCTTCCTTCAGTGCCAATTTGAATTCAATTTATAAAGCCTGTGACGAGGACGGAAGAGACTGGTACGACAATTAGATAGGGGAGTTGGAGGTGAAGAAAGCCCCATCACAATTACACCTCAAAAGTTGCATCCACCGAGGCATTGAATTCCTTGAATAAAAAAGGGCTTCTAATGCATATCAAACTAGCATTTAATGATCTCCACTCCCCGCTGAGAGGCAATAAATGTCAATCAAACAGATAATCTGATGCTGAGAAAAGGAACAGCCGATTCTCAAGTACTGCGTTGGCACCAGGATATACTGAAACTACCATCTGATTGTGGAAGGTACCCAGCTTGACAAGGCTGAACCGTGAGATAAAAAGCGATTATGCTTTTTTGTGGTAAAGAGGTCACAATAGTGTCATCGCCAAGCCAACAGTAACTGGTCAGAGCAAGTCGAAATGGAATCAAAGCTAAGCTGACCCCCAACTTTTCCAGCTAAGCAGTAGAAAAAAAAAAAGTGAGACAAGAAGGCATGAGAGTAGATTTCACTACCTTTGAAGTAAGGAGGAAGAGAAGTGACGCAACACAAAGCTCATAAATCACAAGAAAGGAGGAAGGCAGGGCTTACCGAGGTTGAGAGATTTAAAGCGGACGACTTTTGGCATTGTCTTCGTTGGGGAGTTTTTTTTAGATTGTACCGCAACGCGAACACACTCACACCACGTGCACACGTGTGTACCTATGTTACTTGTAACTTGTAGGTGTGTATGTGTGCGACAAGCGCATCAATGGAAATGAGCCAATCAGGGCCCAAGTGTACTTTGCAAGCACACTTGGGCCCTGATTGGTTAGGCCCTTGACACGTGGTCAGACAGCTGTGTGAAGGAAATGCGAAACAAGGAAGGAAGTTGGAGGAAGAAAAGAAAATTAACAAAAAAAAAAAAGGACGCGTAGCTTATCGTTTCTTCCAGGTGGGAAGTGAAGGTTTTGAGGAGGTATCACAATAGCCAGAAGCATACGTCAAGGTGCATGCACAAAGCTCTGAGCGCTTTTCAAATGGAAAATCTCCCGACGTCTTGCTCGTTACAGGCAGAGAATAGGGATAAAATTTTAAAATTTTGGAAATCTTCAATACAATTCCAAACTAGGTAAAAACGAGGTGACAAAAAGAACTGACAACGTCTGAGACCAAAACAAAGCCAAAATTCGGACACAAGTCAAAGGTTGCTAGTCGGCACCAAGTCTTCACGATAAACTAGAACGTCGAGTAAGAATGGCACAGAAGATCGTCCAATTAATGCGGGCTCCATGTCCTCAAAGGTGAAAAGATGATCGGCTAATTCAAAAAAAGTCCATATATCAACAGAGGACAGTGAATGGGGCATTACAGACCACAAGACGATAAAGGCTTGTGCTATGGCTTCGACGAGCAGCACAATTCGCTGGCGTCATCTCCTCTCGCCATTCGCTGGTCAACGTAGAATGGAAGCTATCACAAGGCATCACAAACACACTTCACGCACTCAACTGCAACAAACATCCAGTCGCAAAGACCTTCAAATGTTCCCTAAAAGCCCCTTCACATTCGCATGCGAAGTCACACTGACAATCCAACACCAATCACGCCTACTGACAAACCAGCCAAGGTGTGTCTCACAACAACTACATCTTGACACGTTGACACTCGTCTCATCACGACGACCACCCAAATTGTCAACCTAAAAGTTCTCACACGTCTCATGTGACAACCTCGTACTTCACTCCACTGCTACTAGTGCCACTCCTCCTCCTCCTCCTCCTCCCCACTCTCTCTCTCCTGGTGCTGCTGCTCTCCACCCAGACTCGCACACTATTCGCCTTTCAAAGACACACATCGAAAAACTGACCAATCATACAGCTGCCACAGGTGCTACTGCTGCTGCTGCTGCTGCTGCTGGCCTGCTGCACTCTCTTTCCACTCCACTGGGAGTCCGTTAAAAGTGCACTTTTATGAACCTGCATGCCTTTTATCTCCTTCCATTACCCAAATGCCACCCGCAGGAAGGCGCCTCCACATTCCTCCACGCCATCACATAGGACGATGATGTGCCAACTATGTGTGGTCGGTTGGTTGTGGGGATGATTCTCAACAACAAATGCTAGTCTGGGCTAGTGATAAAGCCCATCACACCACACCACAATTCACTTCTTCTACTGTCGAGGCAGTCACGAGTGCTTTCCTGCACTAACTGCTTGCGTAAGACTGCCCACCACGCCTTGCACTGCATCGCATCGCATCGCATCACATTGCATTGCATTGCATCGCTAGAAGTGGAAAACTTCCATCACCACCAAAGGCATTAAGTCATGGTGTTCTCCTCCAAGGCATGTTGAGAGTGCAGTGACCTCGAGACTGCGGTGAGGAGTGATTGGAGGAAAGCAGTGTCGGGCCTTCTCATTGGTGCACAAGCTGTGGCCAATGAGAGCATGGCATTCACAGCAGAGTACCATTCTGATTGGGTTTCAAGTGAATCGTTTACATTTTACCTACAATCCTCGTAAAAGTACTTTTTCGGATTATTTATCTGTCTTTGACATTGGCAGTAGAATGCAGTTCGAACCACATACGTTCACAGTAAACGAAATATTCAGTGCAACTAATTGCCCCATGTTTGCATTAATGTTGGTCATAAAACAGCCAACGAGAGCATTGGAAAAGGCAATGGAAAGGGGATTACCGACTTTTCAACAAAAATGCTTTTCGAGCGGTCTTCTCGCAGATCACAAAATTCTGAATTTTTAAATTTAAGAAGGCTGTGACATTGAAGTGTTGAGTAGATCACTGGGGGTGGTGACGCGTTGCGGAAATGAAAGCCTCCAATTCACGAGGTAGAATAAACGGTAGAGACATTTCAAGTGACGAGAAATCCTTAAAATGTCACAACAGAAGAGAATCACTTCTCTCTCCTGTGAACCCGCCTGATGGTGCGATTGCTTTAATAATGTTCGTTGCGAAGACGTCGATGCTTTCCTGCTTGCGCAAATTTGGGGTTTTGAACATACCTTGTGATGCTTTGATGGGGTGTCGGGATAATCAAATTATTTAGACTTGTCTAAAAACATTACCATTCAAACAGTGGCGACATGATGGATCCGATAAGAACGGATTTGCTGAATACCTCAAGAAACTTTTCAACAAGTACGACATACTTTTCAAGTTGGTTTAATAGCCTCTTCTTCCGAGCACACATGAACAGCTCAGGAGTCCATGGATTCGACAGGAGTTTTGATGCCCCTAAGATACTCGAAGGGAGCCCTGGAAGGCTTTCAGCGTTACCCAGTATTTCAGCACATTTAAATGTCGAATTGTTTGCTCCATTTGCTTCAGACATCCGAAAAACTAATTTTAAAGTGCTTTAAGTCTAAATCGCCTTCCAGATAACAATCAGACGATGGAATGATTTAGGACATCAGTCGCAGCAACACCAAGGGAATGAACACATTCTTGCAATTTAAGAGGAAACGACAACCACTTGAAAAATGTTTTAGATGACTACTAATCGATCTTTGTGTCGGCAAATGAACTGTAGAAGGCACTGGGTTCAGTTAAACACCTCATGTCTTAAGATGCGATCTACACTCGGGTCAGGACCAATAAGTAGATTTTACTGTGCACGACTTAGTTCCGATAACCCGAAACAAAGGCTCACCAAGTTCGAAAAGAATTCATATTTGCTGCTATGAATTTGTCAAATAAATCGCTTCAAAAATCAACAACGTGCTCTCCATGCAAATTTAAAGCAACTTAGTACCCTCACATCTGCTCACCCTAAAAGTTACCTCACAGAGAACAAAAAAGTACAAAACCTCCAGAACCGAGTCAGAAACAATTCTCCATCTGGCTTCAAAGTCGGCTATATTCAACATTATTGAGATGGTATAATGAAACGGTAGCGGTATAATGAACGTCGGACGCTAGCAATCGCAAACTAAAATCCTCCTGTTTGCCACGTTAGTTTCCTCTACTTAATTACAATTAAGTAGGCATAACCTAACCATCCCCGCAAGGACCGGAAGTGCCTTGCCTATGAGTTATGTAAAGATCAGCGCTCAACTGCAACTCTTCACTAACTTTCAGCAATTCAGTTGCCTCTGATCATCGAGATCTATTGAAATTCATCAGCTCCTTAAACATTTGCAGCTGAAGGGGACTACATCAGGCTAAAGGTCTTAGAATATTGGTTGCCAATGCTTCAAAATAACTGCCCCTTCCTGCCAGAATTAAAGTATTTCTCGACTTAAAAACAGCAATTGAGACCTCACATCGTAGCCTCCAGAGAAGGTCAATCTAAATCTTAATGAATGAAACACTCTAGAAGGAAAAGTCGTCCACTTTCGATCATTCATGGAGACAATAAGAAAGAAATGACCACAAGAGTTACACCCTCAAGACTCAGCTCAAGTCCACGAATAGTATCTGATAAGCTTGGTATAAACAGCCCAAAAATGCGGTGTGACGTCCCTTCGGAGTAGCGGAAGGTGAAGGAAAAGATGTATGTTTTCCTTACAGATTTCGACCTGAACTAATGAAGTAACCACCGCCTGTTGAAATTAGCATTGACGAGGTCGGAACAACTTCGGTGAACAAAAGATGTGCGTAGATCAAATCAACATGCAACACTTTGCCCGTGGTGAACCAAGATGAATCAACCCAAAGAAGGCTGAAAAGATGCATTCATCAAAGAAAGCGAAATCCACCAAATCTGATGGCTATTCTAAAAGGCGATGTTGGAAAATTAATCTATCAAGGCCAGGTTGACAGGATCAATGGAGGCGTCACCAGAAAGTGAATTGTGGTTATATTTCGTCTCCACTATCCAATTAGACAGACACTTTCAAACACAGTGATTCAAC
Source organism: Hydatigera taeniaeformis (assembly GCA_900622495.1). Lineage (NCBI taxonomy): Eukaryota > Metazoa > Platyhelminthes > Cestoda > Cyclophyllidea > Taeniidae > Hydatigera > Hydatigera taeniaeformis. The sequence continues at coordinate 24,257 of UYWX01020497.1, read as the reverse complement.
GGAGGTATTTCAACAACTCAATGGTTAGTAGTAAATAAGGAATGGTAAATTGCAATAAGTGTGCTACGCAGTAATACACTTTCATCAAAGAACATTTAACGAAGTGTAAAAATCCCTATATGCCAACTCGATAGCTGATTGGATTGACATGGTCTAGTCATCTGATTGGTGCAACAGCATTAATGATTTTGATAATAAGAACCATTTGTTGTAATGAACCACATTTTTGACATTACAAAATCCCGTTTGTCGATAAGGTAGGGGCAATTGGAGGGAAAAAGAAAAGAGACAACTCACCCAAATCATTCGGCGAGAGAGAAGAGGCGATATCGCTACTGCGAGGATAATGACCGCTAAGCTATGGAAGAAGAAAAAAGGAACACTTCAGTAGCCTTGCCTTTAAGCTACTACAGTCGTCATTCAAGGGGGAAAAAAAACGGAAACAAAGTAGAATGGAATAAATCTGCCATGACATTGTCAGTCCTTATTAGGCAGGAAGAGGGAGAGATGCCACTTTTAAGTGGTCTAGTATGCGTTTCAAACATCTGACGTCCGTACAGAGCAAATGAGGCAGACTATAGATTGGAAAACGCTAATTAAAAGAGGACGCACGACAGGGCAGAGATAGGTGAAAGTCAAGGCTTGTCACTACGTTGAGCCAATGGGAAGCAGCGATGATAGGCGTTGTTGAATGTTCAAGGGAAAAAACAATTAAACCCGGAAGTGTATCAGTGATTTAGCCAGCCTGATATATCCTTTCACCTTGACGACACAATTAACGCCTACATAAGATAGAAATGTAATTAACGCTTCAACACAGCCGGGTCATCTGTTACTCGTCGCACAGTAGGGCAGAGGGGATGAGGACGGGAAGTGGACGTCGCATGTTCATTTATTGCAAACACTGACGTGTCCACCAAATGGGATGACCTCAACCTCAAATCTCTAAGGCTATTGTCCCCAAGGTTAAGCCTCCCCTGTCCACATCTAGCCGACAGTTAACACGACGCCAAATACTTACTTAATCCATTCCTTTGTGAAAGAAATCTACCACCTTGTCACAGGATAAAAGGGTTGGAATCATTCTCTGACATCGAGTGATTGATCACCAAGATAAAAAACAGAGAAAACCACATCTCCGGGTTCATCCTGCAAATTAGATCACTCAATCCACCCAAAGCGACGCCTCCCCATCCCTAATTCAGGTCATCGTCCAAATCCACCTAAGTCGTCCAACTCTCCTCATACCATGCGCCCATGCAACGTTTTCCTTTCCCATTTGGTCAGCGCAATGGCACACCCTTCAGTCCAGCTACTATTAACAAGTCGTTTGGCGCAGAAGACCTCCTCTCTCACGAGAAGCGACTTCACGCACTGCCACACAAATACTAGTGAATGACCTGACTGATAAATTGCCCTTCCTGTGGCCCATTTCATGCCATATAGACACAACACGAGAAGGTTTCTCACTCCACTGCCAGTGGAAAGGGTGGCAACAATTGGGAGTTACTTTGGCGGCTCAGTAGCGATGGGCGAAATCGGCAACCGTGAGCCTATCTACAACCAACAGGGCTGAGTATCGTAGTGATGACAGAGTAGATAAAGGACTTAACGCGGTAATCGCTTATCCATTAGGAGGTGACTAACAGACGTATCACCAGAACGACAGTTACTTCAGAGACGCCGTCAAAGTGCGATCCCATTAAGAAGTCTTGCAAAATAAAACCAAGGCACTGAAGTCGCGACTGTTTCAATAGTAAGGTCATCTGATTTACAGAATTCCATAATGAGCCAATGATATCAAAGTTAAATAAATCAAGCGTGAACGCTTATGTTTATTTTTACCGCCTACTTAAAACCCAATCAGAATGGTACTCTACTGTGAATGCCGTGCTCTCATTGGCCACAGATTGTGCACCAATGAGAAGGCCCGACACCGCTTTCCTCCAATCACTCCTCACCGCAGTCTCGAGGTCACTGCACTCTCAACATGCCCTGGAGGAGAACACCATGACTTAATGCCTTTGGTGGTGATGGAAGTTTC
>UYWX01020497.1:0-21972 GCA_900622495.1 Hydatigera taeniaeformis | reverse complement strand
AGCCCAGACTAGCATTTGTTGTTGAGAATCATCCCCACAACCAACCGACCACACATAGTTGGAACATCATCGCCCTATGTGATGGCGTGGAGGAATGTGGAGGCGCCTTCCTGCGGGTGGCATTTGGGTAATGGTAGGAGATAAAAGGCATGCAGGTTCATAAAAGTGCACTTTTAACGGACTCCCAGTGGAGTGGAAAGAGAGTGCAGCAGGCAAGCAGTAGCAGTAGCAGCAGCAGCAGTAGCACCTGTGGCAGCTGTATGATTGGTCAGTTTTTCGATGTGTGTCTTTGAAAGGCGAATAGTGTGCGAGTCTGGGTGGAGAGCAGCAGCACCAGGAGAGAGAGAGTGGGGAGGAGGAGGAGGAGGAGGAGTGGCACTAGTAGCAGTGGAGTGAAGTACGAGGTTGTCACATGAGACGTGTGAGAACTTTTAGGTTGACAATTTGGGTGGTCGTCGTGATGAGACGAGTGTCAACGTGTCAAGATGTAGTTGTTGTGAGACACACCTTGGCTGGTTTGTCAGTAGGCGTGATTGGTGTTGGATTGTCAGTGTGACTTCGCATGCGAATGTGAAGGGGCTTTTAGGGAACATTTGAAGGTCTTTGCGACTGGATGTTTGTTGCAGTTGAGTGCGTGAAGTGTGTTTGTGATGCCTTGTGATAGCTTCCATTCTACGTTGATCAGCGAATGACGAGAGGAGATGACGCAAGCGAATTGTGCCGCTCGTCGAACCCATAACACGTGCATAGCGATTGCAGTTTGAAAGTACTACTTTTTAGTATTCGTCGATCACCTTGCGATAGTTTTTGTTACTTCCTACCTAATAAGTCATCTTACTATTACCTCCTGTTATTTGTTTCGTTCCACCACTTCACTCTTGGGTTAATCCAAATTCCTTGTTTTTTTTTTCAACTCATCAATTAACTCCAAGGTCCGTTTAGCCACCTCCATGAATGCGCCTCCAGATTTTTAACTGTCGAAATTTGCTGCTTTCTCAGTTCCAAACACTCCATCCCAGTCCTTCCATTTTGCGGCGCAAACGGATTAACAGCGCTTTCTTCAATCCCCTGGCCTTGGCTACGGAGCCGACTGCGATAGTGTACATTTGTCCACGTATTTCGCCCTACCGTCTCGCCGCGGTGACGTGTCGCTTTCTGATTGGTTTAACGTCATGCAGGCAGCACATGTGGGCATTAGAAACAACCTCAGGGTAGCAATGTGATTTTATGGCTTAGCGAGATGAAATACGTGAGTAAAAGACTACCATCAGCTATTTCACCGTTTGAGAGACTAATAAACCTTCTTAGCCCTCAGTCGGATAAGTTTCCGCACAACTGAAGAAAAAAAAGCCGACCTACGGAAAAAGGCGGTCTATTGTAGTTCTTAAGCAGCCAATAACAGGAATTTTTCATCCTATTTTCAAACGTCTTTGTCAAGCGCCAATTTTACTCGCATGTGGTGTCCCGCCGTTCCTCTCCCAGTCCTAGTTGATGAAATCTGCTATTCAATTCGAGGCAATCCTAAGTGGCCGCAGAGACACATGAGAAGTCAACCTGCATCTTGAAGTGCCAAGACCACCCTCCACATATAGCTGCTTTCACGTTGTGCATGCATCGAAACAGGTGACAATGGCGGTTGTGTTACAGGGAAAAGAGGGAGGCTGATGATTAAGCATTTCCGCCAAACAATTGCGTTCAGCTTCAAAGGATTAAGGTCGCCCAAACCTAGCCTCTGGTGAATCAGTGGAAGACAGACGGAGGAGGAGGAGGATGACTGTGGTCAAGTCGGAAAGGCTGACAAAACAACAACTTAGCTAGGTTTATGTAAAGTGCACTCCTAGACAAAAAGAGCGATTTAGACTTATAACGAGCCGGTGTGTGCTTTTGCAGACAATAACAACCGTTCGTGAGTGGTGAGAAGCCTTTTTTTGAAAGGAATTTTAAAAACAGCTAAATTCCTTCATGAATGACAAAGTTATAATCTCAATTAAGGCTCAATTTTGGGGACTCAAGAGGTGAATACGTGAATTATCGAGAGAGTAAATGTTTAAGGAGGAGGAGGAGGAGGAGATAAGCAGTTCTAGAGGCCAACAAAGCATCCAAGAAGGTTCTCCTCCAAGACAAAGGTTAACAATATTAGGACTGGGAAATTAGCAATACGGTCCCCCAAGGAAAAATGAAATCCTCAAGCACTTCAAGACAATCGGTTCAATCACATTGTTGAAACTCAATCTTCCCTTAATTCCTTCACAAAGAACGACTTAACGCAGTGATACTGGATAGGCAGTAGCGCTTGGAGATTTCTAGCCAGACTTAGGCAGCTACCCCTGATCGGGAAGAACTTGCAAAGCAGGTAGTCAAGAGGTTCCCTCTAGACAGGCCCAAATTAACAGTTGCAGCAATGAAGCAGACAAGAGCCTGCAGGACTTACCAACTCCTAAGCTGAAGTCAGATAAACAACTGCGTCCTCCTTCGTGTTTACTGATAAACTCAACAAAGAACCTTAAAATTGTAGTATTTAAAAGTAGTTGGTAAAATTTGCTCATACCTCTGTGGAGTTTACGAGATTTAGAGGAGAGTAAATCTGTTCGCGTATTTTAAGTTGTTCCTCCCTCGCATACACTCAAATAAAAAACTTCAAAGGCGTGCTTTGTTCGGCAAGACGAGAGCGAAGTTGAGGCTGTTTCCAATTCAAAGGCAGTCTACGGACAAGCACCGAGGCGGCAAAAGCAGTGCACTTAGAGCCGTTCAAAAGATTCGAAAAGTAGGGAATTTTTGTTATTGATCCAGAAGTTAGAATTTTGGTTAAAAAGTACATAACAGCTGCTGAGGTGGTCGAAGAATTGACCAATCAGCATCCTCCAAAGCCTAGGGGGAGGAGGCCACATGCCGTGTTCTAATTGGTCCAATTCAAAGGAATTCTAAGTTCCAGGACGTTGACTAACTTCTACCAAATTGTCGAAATTAGCTCCTCCTCTTCTCAAAATGCAAAAGGCACCCAAACTCCACAAAATTATCCAAAAGAGGTGATAAGATTATGTCTCGCTCTGAACCGCCCATTCAACCGTCTAGATAGCGAAGTGAGAAACAAAACGGTTGATTTACTGCCTCCGAGTGTGATTTAAAAAAAAAAGTAAATAAACAAAAGCTCTACGCGCCTATTTACATAAGAAATGAAGCAGTTGAACAAAAAATTTGCCTCAAGAGTTGTCTAAACGGGATCGCCTTTCATCAGGAGTGAAGGCCTTTGAAATGGTTAAGACAAGAGCAGAGGGTCTAAAAGAAAAGTCAACCGCCAGACCGTTTCGGCTACCAGTCCAAATAAAGGTTAACAGGGTTGGGCCAGAAAGGCAAGGTAAACGCCTTTGTCAGTGATGACCTTAATTTCCATAAACATTTTGACCGTATTTAGAAGAAATCAAGGCGATTCAACAGGAAGCAGCTATTCACTCACTCACACCCGCACAGACGTTGGGCAATTGACATCAAAGAGGGGGGAGAGGAAGGGGGGGTAGTGGGGAGGATCAAGAACGAGAAGAAGCAAGAATCAAAAAGGAAATAATTTTTGCAACAAAATGACCCATTTAAAGCCTTACCCAATGGCATGGAAACCAGACCTACTTATCAGTCGGCATGAGACAACGCAAAGACTGACATAGAAAGGTTCACTCACTCGTCGTGAACGTTGTTTGGATAAATGCTTTCCAGTAAGAATGGGCTTTCCAGAGAATTCTAATCTGGAGGAGGCAAAATTCTTTGCTTTGGGAAGGAGATGTGGTGGCGACAATTCATCGCCTGGAGAGAGTGAAGTGGACGTCGACTCCTCCATCGATTCGAGGGTGGAGTTGATGGTTTTTGGACAATCCTAATAACGAGAAGAAGTGAATGTCTTGAAGGTGGCACATATTCACCTTCAATGCGGGCAGCATTTCACTGTTAAAAATGGTGTTGCCTCTAGAAGCCCGAACTTCCTGATGTCGAGAAGAGATGGATACTTACGCGCGCTACTTTAAGGCAGTTCGAAGGATGAAAATAGGGAGAGGCAATACACCTCAATAAATGACCAAATAGATTTGTCAAAGCTTCCAAGACATCCACAGATTCTGTTGCATAAAGGGATAACCTATGAATGCAATTGTTCTTCGCTTCTATTCGCTTGTGAAGAGGCTGTTTGGATGCCGATGGGGCACAAATGGATGCATCAATGAGGTATGCGACACAATAAACCGTAAGTAGAGCAATAATAAGCAATGCTGTTTCCATTTCTCTTATTGCTTAATTCATGTGATACTGCGAAAACCAACCCCTCGTAATACGTCACAATAACGTTTACATCTCGTCCCTGTGACAACGTCAACACATGTGGGTGGACCTCCACAATGCTGTTTCCAGTCTATTCACGTGACGGCAATCTCCTTCCACCTGTTTCAGTGGAAAGTGATTTTCAATGCTATCAATCTCTCCATTCGCCTACTAGACGAGGGACGAATGAGTGCTACGTCAATTTGACACAGGAAAGACTTCCATTCCACAGCCAGATCCAGCAATTCAGAGTGGAGCAACTGAAGGGAAGAGCGGAAAAGCCAACACCTCCTCCTTACACTCCATCGGATAAACATTCTTGTTGTTTTTTTATGACTTATGTGATAATTAAATACACTTGGAAGGAGAGCACTGCCTATCGATGAGAGGGGAGGAAATAAGAAAGGTGGAATTGAACTGCCAGTGGCTGAGATGGGGCTAAGGACTACCCTCAGAGGGAGTAGGGAGGGTGCATCCGTGAGGTGTCGTAGTGGCTTTGACTTCTAACTCCCCACGGCATGCCGAATGGACACAACTAGATGTGAGTGTTTGAGGAGTTGGACCAGTTGAGCAAGACGTACAAAACAAACTATAAAAAGCTATGAAATTGTATTGCAAAGGAGACAAGAGAATGCAAAGTGGAGGAGGGGAGAGAGACAAGTCAGCACAATAAATAATTCACAACCCATAAAATGTCGTCCAATAATGGGTTTAGGCATTTTCTAACAAATTCTTTTCATTCAACCGGTTATGCCTGCTTGCACAACAAAAGTGCGAATGCCATGCCAATAAACAATGAAACTATTCATCCCTACAAACAATTATGACCATGGAGATCTCTTTCCCACTCCGATGTCAGCCACACATTGAGGCGACAGCATTAGACAGCGCAACAATTTGAAGCACAAAAGAGGAGTTCGTAAAGACTGCCTCACGATGCGAGATGAAAGCAGTGACTGAACCAGCACTCAAGAGAGGAGGAATCAGTTTACCACGTATAAAGGGAGGAGACACCGCACTCCACAAATTTGCAACTGCAAAAATGCGTCTAAGTAAGCAGTCGGTAAAGAAAGCCCCAAAATGTGGTGTTAGAAGAATCGGTTAGGTTTATTGTAATAAACTTCCACCTCAGCATCAAAATCGACCATTCAATTGGCAGTATAAAAGACTTTAAACGAATGGCTTTTACAGCTCCCCATTTGAACCAACTTTGGAGGGGGCAGTGAAAACCGGTCTCCCATCTAAACACATCGCGTTTCGGCAGTAAATACGGCCAAAGTGGAAACCGTCAATGGCATTGACATTGCACACCTTGTAGAACCTGCCTTGGCAGCTGTCAAACCAACTGGAAGTGCATCTGCTTTCAACTTCACTTTCTTTCTAAATCACCTTTTTATTGTATGTTTGAGCATGGAAGTGTCTGGTGAAGAATTGTCAAAACAGGACTCCTCCTTGCATTTCAAGGCATGAATTGAAGTCCTGCCAAGAAGCAAGGCAAGAACGCCTTTTCCAGCGGGTGATTACACACGAGGATTCTTGAAGAAGGAACCTCTCCTATCACACAATCATTTCATAATGAGATGATGAAATGACCACCACGTCTCCAACATTGAGAAAGACAGAGAGAGAGAAGGAACGGAAACAAAGTGCGCCATAATCACACTTGTTGGTGCACCTTCGTCTTCCCCTTCCCAATGTGGCCTTTCATCTCCCACCAAAATAAGGAGACGCCTAGATCAACTTATTTGAAAGTGAAATATTTTGAAATGGTAGTAAAAGGCGCATCTAGATGTTGACACCCAGCAGTTCAAAAACAGTCCCTTGTCAGCCCAACATTAACAATCCATTTTGGATCATATTTACGAAATTAGCTACATTTGGAGTGATCAAAAGCTAGCGGCACCGGAGAAGAATAAATTAAAAGGTCAACAATAGCATACTTCATGCCCAAAACCACAAATAAGTGAAAAAAAAGGGTCCAAGAAAACCTTTTAAAATCCTAAAGATATGGGAAAGTCATGTGAAAGTGTCAATGTCCAACTAAACCACATGAATGCGATTATAAAGGAGGCCGGAAGTAACCAGTTTTAGGGTTGAATTGAGGCCTCCAGTAGTTCAAAAGAAGGCAAGAAAGAGCATCACTTTAAGCTATACTTGAACGTACAAAAGTAAGAGAGAAGCTATGGCAGTCAAAAAAGGATCACCTTTGCTTAAAAATACTGTTCGTGAAGTCCAGCCCAAAATTTGTGAACTTCAATGAGAGCTAGAGAGATCCTGTAAAAAGATTAATGCTTTAAGAGGCGCCACTCAACGTCGAGGCAAATGCAAAATAAAACCTCCTGAACTAACTAATGAAGTTGGCTGATAAAATCCTTCTGCATGGGCGGTCGCCATTTCCTCATTCTCCACCTCAAAGTATTTCTCCCCACCCTCATCCAACCACATTCATCAGTTTAGAGGGAATTTTAAAATTCAAAATACATCAATTCTAGTTCCTGTTCATCGATTCAGATGACCAGGTTAAGCAATCACATCAGCATGCAAATTAGTTGCACGATAAGCACAAGTGGAGCCCAAAGAGGAAAAGTAAAAACAAAAATATACTACCACCTAGTGATGACAAAGACAACTTACACTTCACAAGTAGTCAGTTAACCGTTGGTGAAATACCCAAGATGCCGTATGCAAGCCTCTCTAGATAAAATGCATGCCGATGCACGCGAAATGGAGTGAGCCAATGGTACACTCGGACGAGTCTCATTAGTGACCTTGAAACATCCAATAGCACATGAGGTCACATGATGCGATGTGGTGTGATGACGCGTCGCACCGGGTTAAGGCATGACGAGATTCAACAACCCGCCTGCCTGTGCGAAGTGTTCGCTTTCTTTATACCACATTCACTTCAACAACCTCATTTGGGTTAACACTTTGGGCTTATTTAATGGTGGGCCCCTTGTTTTCATTATTTGCCACAACAATTTGATAAAAGCCACAACTCCATTAGATGAAGATAGGAATGCGCACCAAAATAGATGGCATATGACAACGAAACAAAATACACACTTATTTTGCTCACACAGATACAAATTCGCAATGCTTACCTTGGTAATTTTTCCTAGAGAGCTATTTTGAAGGAACAAGAAACCGAAGCAGCATGAAGGCACAAGAATCTCCACTGCTCAAGCTTCCATATGACGGCTATGCTTTACTCTTTTGAATAGGCATGTTCCACTTGACGTGAATGTGATTTGCCGCACCAACTTCGTATCGCAAGTAAGCTTAAAAGCCACACTTTTAGATGTCAAAGAGACAAGCCCAGCGTGACGAAATAAAATTGTCATGGTGAGGTGGATGATGACAATAGACCCATCCCCTGTATTAGTACATGAATGGTTCTGAAGATGTTTCCAAAAATGGGTTACAAATTTTTTAAGTTATTTATTCCTGCGTGGATGTGTCAATAACCATCAGTAAAACACTCCCAGAGTAAGTGAAATCGCATTTTGGAACTCAATAGCATCGAGGCCTAAATGGAAAGCATAGAACTAAAGCGCTGTATTTTTAAATAGCCAATATGTAGTCTAATGCTACTAGCAATCTATTCATCACTTCAGTAGTACACGTAAGTATAAAGTTAGTAGTCTTTAAAAATAATGGTATTTTATTGTGAAATCGCAGTGGTTTAGAGCCTCTGAACTCAAAATCAGTAATACATATCTCCCCGCCTACTCATTTTTATTTCAGTAGACTGCGGAAGTCACTCTGATTAAGCAAGATTTCGAGGGATTTACGGTCTTCATTTTGTTGCCTTCTCGTGCCCATTACCAGTGGAAATGATTTCTTCTCTCAGAATTCGATAACAATAACTTTGAGGAAAAGAAAACGACTTAGTACTTATTTCTCTCGCTTCAGCCCTGCACCATGACAGTTGATGAAACGACAGAAAATCTACTAGTGTAGGACGTAAGATTGAAGACATTGACTATTCCGTTTAATTAGTCACCATGGTAACCAGTGCGTACATTCATTCACTCACCCTACCATCACTACGATACTCAGCCCCGTTGGTTGTAGACAGGCTCACGGTTGCCGATTTCGCCCATCGCTACTGAGTCGCCAAAGTAACTCCCAATTGTTGCCACCCGTTCCACTGGCAGTGAAGTGAAAAACCGTCTCGTGTTGTGTCTATATGGCATGAAATGGGCCACAGGAAGGGCAATTTATCAGTCAGGTCATTCAAGGCGCACTAGTATTTGTGTGGCAGTGCGTGAAGTCGCTTCTCGTGAGAGAGGAGGTCTTCTGCGCCAAACGACTTGTTAATAGTAGCTGGACTGAAGGGTGTGGCATTGCGCTGACCAAATGAGAAAGGGGAACCTTGCATGGGCGAATGCTATGAGGAGAGTTGGACGACTTAGGTGGATTTGGACGACGAACTGAATTGGGAGATGGGGAGTCCCTCTTTTGCATAGATGAGCGCTCTTCCCGTACCGTTATTCTCAGTTGCAGCAAAATACCACTTTAAGTAAACCATTGTTAATACTTTTGAACCAATCGTTTGTCGAGTTGGAGCTAATTGACCCGAAATTCTTAGTGTTACTTTGGTACAGAAGGATGGATAATACGGATGCAAGCGTTTGTAGAAAAAATATGCTGCTCGATACGGGTGGTTGACGGACTTAAGCTACATCTCGTCGCCATATTTTGCTTGCCTTATGAGACGATATTCACCCGCCTGTCAGTCAGTTGTTGCCTAGACAGGACGAGGCATGCGATAAGCGTTAGAGCTAGAGGGCAAGGTAACACCTATTCGCCAATAGAGAGGGTGTTGATAGACGGATGGATGAGTTGATAGATGGGTGGAGATTGACGAGCAGAGTACTCACTGTAGAACATTGCTTTGTGAGTACGTCTAACTTGCATTTCTTTGTGTATCCCTTGGCGAGAGGTGGTGAAAAATGCTTGTCTGCCACACCTGTTGCGCACATTGGAAAGTCGAAGTGTGTCCTTGAGGCCACTTCCTAATTGATGATTGTGTGGGGGGAAGTCAATCTTTGCATCGCAAATTGGATTCGCCAAACGAAACTCTCCCTGCTCGTTATTTCCCACATCCCATTGGCGCACCTGCCCAATGCCACATTCTCACTCCGACGACTTAGTCACCCTACAATGTGAGAGCTGGCACTTTGACTTTTATAAACGATTTCAATTTTCTTTTCTTTTTATGGTGGAATGAAGTGGGAGAGTGATGCAGGCAAAAAGAGTGGACTAACGGAGGTGAAGGGCTATCCTTTGGAGTCACCTTAGATTGAGCTGTGAAGTGCACCGATTCGTATGAGGCTAAAAGCAGGAGGAGGTCAGGCTGAGGATGAGAGTTAGTACCTCTCCTTGTCCTCCTCATTACCCTCCAAAATGCCCGATGACATTTCTCTAAGCTACCAACTACCCAACAGGCGCAGTAAGCAATCACATCATCAAAGGCAAGATTGGTAAGGCAGACACATTGAGAGTGTGTGGAGTTGTTTTTATTGTTGCTTTTTAGAGACAAGGTCGCTTATAAGAGAGGAATAAATGATCAACGCTACCAGTTGCAACAGCTTCAAGCAGTAAAATGTAGCAGGAAGCCGTTTTTGCCTCCGAAATTTTTCATTTGTCGACTCAATCTTGTTGGATCTTTGGACTAAGTTAAATAATTCTTCTAAGGCTACGCCATTCAACACTCCAGAGAGGGGTTTCGCAAGACTTGAGACAACCAAAACACCCAAAAGTGATGGCGCTTCCAACTATCACCGTTGGCTCCATTAGTAGCTTCAAAGAGGCAAAGAAAGGCTTTGTTCGGGTACGAGGATTCGAAGTTTGAGTCTGCAGCGTTCTAGGGATTCGTGAAGACTCTCGTCTAGGGCCTTAAGACGTGAAAAGTTTAGAACAATAGTCTTTAATGCAGTTTGATTGGGAAAGAGGCGTCGATTCTAGAACAGCCAAATAGTTGAAAATGACGGACCTTCCGAAGAGGTAAGCTAAATCCAACCAAACACGAAGATTGTGGAGGCGGATAGTTAGAATGGAGATCTAAGGCAAAAAGCCATTAGGATTATCTGTGATCTCCCCTAAAACGAGGAGCCAAAAGTTGTTGCCTTATCGAGATTCAAGAAGGACATTCTCCATATCACCAAAATCGTTAGAGAAACCTTTGAGTACAGACAAGATAGTTGTACAACTTGAAAAAATAGTTGAAACATCCACATTGGAAGGTCAGATCATTTGTGGTGCTCCAGCCTTAAATGTAAAGGTTTTAGTTTACAACGCTAAGTCGAGCAAGTTTGCAGAAAAATGCAATCCTAAGACAGTCCTAAAACAATTGTTGGGAGAACACGGTGGCTTTAGGAAAGTGATGGACTCAGCGTGCTTCAATTTGAAGGTGACTAAATTGCAACAATCGAAGTTCCTCGCGTCAGCAGAGATGGCTTAAGCAAATCTTTTGGAATTTCGAGGGAAAGGATAATTAAAAGAACTGAAAATCTAAATACACTTTGGCATCGTCGACCTAGAAGATATTTAGCATACCAGAGTTTTCCAAACCAGCGTGGGATAGCTAATGCTCACGCTATAGCCTAACCTGTACAAATGCTCATCCATTCATGGACCAAAGTTTAGATAGAGTGGCTCACTCAAAAAAGTAGACGATATCTATCTTAAGAAATGATTCATATTTGTTGCCTGCCTTGTCCCAAATCAATGCGTCAGCCTCGAAATGACACCTAGGAACGATCCGTTTTACCCTACTGAAATGTAAGTGAGTAGGTAGAGCCGCCTAGAAGTGCATCCAAAGTAGCAGATTAACGACACTGGATGGATTTGACTCAATTATCTTAAACCATTCGACGAATCGTCTTCAAATTCAAACTACTATCCTGCTTTAGGGTAGTCCACTTCCTGGGATGATAAAGCAGAAGGAAACAGTGGCAATTTTGTTAATGCTTAGAGAGACATATTGAAATGTAGTCTTCGTAGTAAAGTCTGGACCTACTTAAGGTGGGCAAAAAGGTAATGCATGACGCAGATATCGAGGGCTTCTGATGCGATGAAATGCGGAGAACCAAAATACCTCTGAAATACTGATGGATGTTGACTACGACGTAAACCTAGAGCGGAGGAACTGCCATTCAGACGACCTGGTGTGGTATTAGGACCCCTGCGAAATGCCAATCGGTTATAAGAGCATTCAGAGCTCTTCGAACTACCCTCAAACCTCCTTAAAGTTTTAAAACCCATCGTAATTCCACTGAACTCAAAGGTACCGCTGTATAAAGGGAGGCGAAGTTAGTCAGCCTACGTCGGGGAACATGGTGAATCATCCTTATCGAATTGTTAACGTTGTCACTAATGCGATTCGGCAAAAGGCTTTCAAGGACGCATATAACCATATTTTTTTTTCAAAAGATTGCCATTTAAATGACGAAACCTTGTTTAATATTCCACTGTCCCAACAGTCAGGTTCCAATTCGGATGTCATTTAAAAACTTAGAGGATCCCAAACCAGTGGAAGAAAGTAAGAATTGAAGCCCATTAAGTACTCCAGTTGACGTAGTCTCTGCATTAGAAATATTCGTAAGCAAAGACCTCCTCTCCCTTCCTGCTGATTCATGTGATCAAGGCACAATGAAGGCACTCGCCATCCCGTCATTAAGTTTCCTGAAAGACATCCGTCTGGACAAAGAAGTACAAATGACAGGACTTTAATCAGACGCCTAACAGAGGCACCCCCTTCTGACTTCCAAGTGTAATCTTGCTTTGAAGGAAAATCGTTTTTAATAGCCTCAAATGATTCCTACATTATCACTAATTAATGTCTACCAGTAACGTAACGCTCCTTGAAAAACTAAAAAGGACACAGCGTTTAACAAACAATGCGGTGACCTACAGTTGAATGCGAAAACAGCCGCAACCTTCCAAAGAACCCGTGAGGTTTAGGTGAAAAATTGAATCGTTGCAAGACAGTCGGGTTAGCTGTTGTCGTGGGCTGCGGCGACACCTCGCTGAGACATCGCTGTTTTGTTGAAGGCGCGCCAGATTTTGTCGAGGATGAGGTTGTTGTCGCTGTGGTGGCTGTCGTTGTAGCAGTACTACTACTGCTGCTGCTGCTGCTGCTACTGGAATTTGAGAGATGCATAGATGTTGCCTCACTAGCATCGATAGGTGTCTAATAGTGTGGCAAAAGGAGCAACATTAATCCACACATTCCAAACTTTTGATAATCACATGCCAACCCATGGACTTCGTTACTTTGGTCTCGCACTCAAATCACTATTAGCCATTTCGCAATCATGATCACTTAAGTAGTCGTTTATCTATTCATCTACCGGAATAGTGTGAATGCCTACTTATATCCCACTTTAGTGACTTCAGTAGTATGCTTGAGTATTAAGTTTATTGGGTTTCGCAATCTACTTAAATTACAGTTGCATAGGCTCATTAGTGTATTCTGTTAAGTCGTTTTGCAAATTATGATTTTGCTGGTTCAATCACCTTTATTCCAACCAGAGAAAATACCAAATCGTCACGATTTAACCAAAAAAGTATGCAGACAACCAACCCCCGAATGTCTCCAACTAAAACTCAAGTAAATTTAGAGTCAATGCATTCAAATGTGCATCCTGAACTCACTGAATGGCCGGAGGAAGAAGTGAGAACATGATTACTGCATGCTGGACAAACATTGAGTCACCTCCAGGTTGCTGCATTGCTTGCAGTGGTATGCAAATTAAAATGTAGCCATAGTAACCGCTTGAATCTACTTACTTAATTCAGCACAAATTATGGAACACTTTTTGGTGACAGGGCCCAGACTGTGATTGAGCCTTGCCTAAACCTTGTGTTTGACACTCTCAGAGTCAACCGAATTGCAGTCGAGTTCCAAAACAACAAACACAACTTACCGTGATGTGTTTGTTTGGGCTGTAAGAGGGCCCTTTCTTACGTTCCACCACCGTGATGAGTTGTTCCCTTACCTCCACCGCAGTACTGGAAGATTCCCCACTACTACTCAAGGGGGCGGTTTGACGTGCGCAAAACTGGGCAAATACTGGAAATGAGCAAGAAGGTGGTAGTAAGGAGGAGTTGTTTCATCGAAGGAGGGAGGAAGGAGGAAACAAAGTAGATGGCTTTTCAATTCATAGAAATTCACACAAGCGAACGAATTCATGAGACATTACAAAGTTGACGCTTGTTGCGTGCTTAGCTCCGACCACCGAGGGAGGGAGGAGATTAAAATCCGCCTCTCCTCTCTCAAAAATGACTGATTCCCGGAATGCTTGTCGAAATGAAGTCATGGGAGCGATGAGATGGTAATTCAAGGAAACTCCACAAAGGAAGGAAGGAAGGGAAACCGTACCACAAAATGTGTTCCTTGGCTATTAATTGTCGCTAATGCACCAGTTTCTCATGAGAGCTAATTGGGAATCGAGAATAATACAAACGATTCAAAACATGCGTTACAGAAAACCAAGAACTCGACGAGGCCAAATAAAGTGCGTTTACTTCTCAAACTAAGCAACTTGGCTGAATCAGAATCTCCGTAACACACCAGAAATAAAAAAATGAGTGGGCCTATGATGGCTAGATGAAATAATGTGAAAGGAAGAGCTCCTGTGGGGTGGCCTATCAGCAAAGGTTCCGAAGAGGAGATTATCGATGGTTATAGGATAAACAAATGAATAAATGAATGAAATTGTGGTTTGACGTGAGGGAAAACTAATAAATGAACAAAAAAAAAACATAAGTGAGTAGAATGCTTAGCTAACTGTCCATAAAATAGGGGATTGAATGCGTCGATTAGGTAAGCTTATGATTGAGGATCATGTGCTACTTAATTTGATATCAGTAGATCCACGAGCTGACCAAACTGCGTATAGCGAAGTAGTTTACCCTTAAAAAGTTGAACTTGTTTATCGACACTCCGATGATAAAATCGACTACCTGCATTGGGGCTGTTTTTGCACTATTGACTTCTCACAGCAAGTCATACGGCTACATGCGATTTCAGTTTGGTTAAGCCTTCTGCTTCTGGAGGCCAAAAAAACATTTAACCGTAGCCACCAACCTCCCCAACTCAAATGTACTTTCCCACCGTCCAGTAAACCTCGCGCACAGTGATCATGTGAACGTCTTGCGTCAATGCCAAAGGAATCTGTAGGCTTCACTAAAAAAAAGCTAGGAGTCCAGGAAGAAAAGGACAAAACACTAATGTGGCCATAATTAAAAACCAGCATCTCCTTCCTCATCTTAAAGTTCACATCTTTTTTGTGCGTCCGAATTACGGAATTTAAGGCTTTAATAAAAACATGACGGCAAGATTTGTTACGTTCCACAAGTGGTCAAGGCATCCAGCGAAAGTGACCCAACTGGATGGAGGAAGGCAAAACTGTTCAGTTGCTTGTAGGTTAAGACCAGAGTAAGAATATGCAATCAAGATAAGAGGCTTTCACCATAAATTAGATTATGGTACGGGCCATAAAAGAAGACCTGATTACGACATAGGAAGGTAGGCCTTCCAGTAGGGGAGTGGTGAGAGAAGTTTGTGGGAAGTTAATGAAAAGTGTTGTTGCCAGAGCGAACGGGGGGTGGCAAACAAAAACGAGGTAAATAGGTCAATCCCAAATTTGAAAAGGTAGGCGACCAATCACGAAAGGAAACGATTGCTGGTCAATCAGACGCCAGGTAGAGGACAATTTTGCATTTCAGCCAATAAAAGGAAAGTAAAAACTTATTCTAAAAAGAGGCTTTGTTAACCCCCCACCAAATAAGGTGTTAAGAAGGTAAAGAAGTGGAGAAAAGTTTCCGACAAATTGTAAAGAAGTAGTCGAAGTGCTGCAGAGATTGAACCAAACATCCTCACATTTGGAAGCCAAAAAGTAAGAATGGAGTAAGCACTAGGCCAAAGGAAGTAATTTGATCAATCGTGTTTCAGGACATCTAATGAAACGATTCAATGAAAAACCGTGGCATAAGACATACCAGTACTAGCTGCAACGTCTGTAGTGCGAAAGCAACATGGTGGTGCATTGACCGGGATGATGAGCTCCCTTCCTTGGGGGATCGAGGGCAAATAATGATTGACTGTGCGGTAACCTTCATCCAGGGCAAATAAGTCCTCTGGAGGGAGCTGAGGACTGGACAACTCGGAGGGATTCTGCACAAATTTGAAAAGAGTAGTTAAAAATCTAAGGCATGTAGAAGATGGTCTAGCTGGACGGATTAATTTGATATAATCTCTATGATACTACTGATACACATAATTTTAATTCAGTAGCAGGTTTTGCATTGGGCTGCCAACTCGAGTTCAAATGTAGCCGAAAGGTTCCAGTGCTCACTTATCATCCAATTTTCCTACGAAACAATGCGAAAGGAAACCTATAGTGGATTTGGACAACTTGAACGTCCCGACAAGCTCATTACCACCGAAAGAACATGTCGATAGTGAAAGTGACTTTTAAGCTCATATTTGCCTCTTTATCTACCAACACCGAGGCTCTCCGTTAGAACTGAAGGTGTCACCTTGTTTAAACCGACGACCCACTTACAGAAACAAAGTACCAAGATGATAGATCCAACGAGAATGGTTGAAAAGCCAACATTGGATGTCACAAAGCTAGACTTCTAAGATGAGAAGAAGGCATTTGTGAACCATGTTGGATGTGTACAAAATCAAGATGAAATAACCCATCCCCTACCAAATAAAGGCACCTCAAAAATAGAAAAAAATGTTTTGAAATATGAGGCTACAGACCGCTAGACAGACTGAAAAAAAAGCCTTTTTGATAAGGGCGAACCTCATTCAATTTCAAATGCATCTCCACATACCATCATTTGACTTAGCTTTCTGTGGATTCCTTGCGACCTTGCATTATAACAAGGGAAGGAGGTGCTAGAGAAAAGCCCATTCATTTACTTGAAAGCCAGAAAAATGTAAACAGGTTTGGTGATGGTGAGCGTCGGCAATTGCATCGGAAACTTGATGCGATTGGGTGAAACCGAGGCAATTCCCGACAATTTTCGATCAAAGCCTTTTCTTCGCACAGTTCAGCATCCCACTTCACATAAACAACTTAATCTTCTCACATTCAAAATTAGCAAACATTTACCTGCGAAAAATCTGCAATGTCTCGAGCTACAAAAAGTTAAAATTCCTAGTGGAAAAAACATACAACCTGATAAATGTTTAGGGAAGTTGAGAGATTAACAACAAAGCTGGAGTGCAGCCTGCGAGGCCTAAACCGTTCCCACATCTCCACAAACTGTCAGGTTTTTTTTTGCAAGAGTTTCTGATCAATTCAAAAACTTGTAAATGACAGCACTGCCATTGGCAGGAGGTGCAACACCTGCCCTCGGTTTTAGTTCCTACTGAAACAAGTGATTACCGAGCAGAGCATCGCCTATCGGCACCACAAATGTCTGCAATACGCATTTACCATCACCTAAGAATGATTGCCTCAAAAAGCTTGTGACAAGCAAGGTGATAGGAATTGCAACTCATAAAGCAAGTTTAAAGTGTTTTCCTTCCTGAAGGACAATTGCATATTTTATTCGGTGAGCAGCGGTCGGATTGGTTGGGTTCGGTGACAGCAATGCTGATGTCACATACGAACTAATAAAATATCCTCGCGAATACAGCATACGAGTCATCGTTGAGGCAGTTGCTTGATGAGAAACCGACTGAAGGTACGTCTCTTTATCTAAAATTGCACCGTATAATTGATCAGACCTTGACAACAAAAGTATTTTTCCTTCGTCACCTTTGAAAGAGCAAATCAAAGTGTGCAAAAGTGTATTTGGATAAATGACTAACATGCAAAACCTTCGCTTAACTCCAAATTTAATTTCTGCTTCTTTTTGGGAAAAAAAATAGGCGAAAAAAAAGATTGTGATGCATTTTGTGTGATTCAAATTGTAAAGCTGCTCAATTCTAGGCTTATATTTACATAAATCAAAAAAACTTTAGAAACCAACATTTGAACAAACAATTATTATTGGCAAAATTCCAAAAGCCCTCTAACCGAGGCTCTGTCTGACCGCATGTCTACTCACCCGGTTATAAGTAGCAGAGCGGTGCAAGCCTCCCAGTTAAACGTAATGGCGAAGTTTGCGATACCAAAGAAGTGAGACAGACACCCACCACTCAATTGCCAATTGACAAGGAAAAATCGGGAAACAAACTAGCATAGTAAAACCAATGTGTCCTTATTGCATAAAGATAACTCAAATATGATTTGCTCCAAATAAATTTGTTTTAATTGACTGGAGTAAATAAAAGCATCAGACGAGACAGGAGGGCCGTTGAGACGGTTAGGCACTCGCATCAATCGACAGGGAGGAAACGCGTCTGCTAGCGTGGATTGCACCATTGGAACCCCTCTCCTTTCATTAGATAGAAGTCTCCTAACTCCATAAGCAAGTGAAACTAATTTGTGGTAAAAGTCACCTGTAGAAGGGGATTAGGAGAATGTGGCTAATAAAACTCGTCTTCTCATATACCCTCCTTAGGTGTCAGGGCTTCTCATCGAGGCGATTTCAACCTCTGTGAAGCTAATTGTCTTGATATTGTACCATGGTGCACTCAGTGCGATTAACCGCCTTCTGTCGAAATAAATGCACTCTTATTTGCTTCAGTTGCCCTCCGATCGATTTTGACGACATCCTCAATAAGATGCAAACGACTGGATTTAATCACGACAATATCCAGCGGTTCGACTGTCCACTTCCTCTCTTTGACTGCTCGGAGAGGTGGGGAAGGGGCATTGACCACTTGCCCCTACCCCAAGGAAACATTGAAATGCGACCAAAGGTTACAAACCTCACATTTCACACATTCCAGAAAGCCTCATAATCCCTCCACCATAGCAAATTTAGGCTATCGAATTTCGCGGAGGAATGTAACCTCTCTCCTGCTCCTCTCCCTTCTCCCAGCCTTCCGAGACTACACAAGAAGTTTGGTGACTCATGCCTGGAATGGCCTTGATAAGAGCCGCTGAATGAGTCATCGCCGAGGGGAGGAACGAAGTTAGGCAGGCAGTGGCAACAGAACTGAGGAGCGTTTTTTGCAATGACACGACTCAATTTGACAGTGTGGTAGCCGACGCAAAAGTTACACGCGTTGGCTAAGCAGTCAAGTGTGTGTATGAACTGGCATGGGTTAATTGCCGGGCAAAATGGAGGCAGCAATCTTTCATGCCTTGAACTATTACGCAAAATGCATCTCACCTTTATCTCAACAACACCAAGCCGACAATCATATCCCGTCTGCCATTCAATCCCGGGAGATCACGTGATCCTGCCATAATTCAACAACCACGCCGAGACTGGTATCGGAGGTTGGCATTTGGTCACCCCTTTCTCCTCGCCTCGCCTCTCTCCCCGTCAGTGCCGCAAGTCACATGACGTCGCCTTCCAGAGGTTTATTTATTTGTGCACCACAAAATACCCGACGAGTGCTTTTGCATTTATCCTCTCCTCTCACCTCCCTTTTTTTTTTTTTAATTTCCTATGGGTGAACTTTCTCAGACCCGCCTTTAATCTCGTCATTTTACTCGTTTGTGTGCTGGCCTCCATCTCATCTTAAAACCGTCCTCTCAATCAACCAATCGTCCATTCCACCAGCTCAAAGCCATCCGCTCATGTCGCTGTCTATTCACTTGAGTGGATTCTGACGAAGTTCTCTAAAATCTCATCGCACACACGAATATGCATATTACAAAAGGTTTGAATGGCTGTCTGAAAAAACAGCACATCGGACAAGCTCAAGTGAGTGGGTAGCAAAAAAGACAACAGACTGGGAGGCTATAGGTGGGCCTGGATAGCAAACTACTTGTATATGCGGTTTTGTTTCGTTTTCCTTGAAAGTAAGAACAAAAGAACAGCCAATGGAGACCTTCCTATCTATTATTGTCCTTCTAAGAAATCCCTCTTTTTTCCTTCCAAATGGGATACAATCAGTTTGGTCACCATTTCCAATTTTTGGCCAATTGTGGTGGTCCTCAAGAGTAGACAATTACGTCGCCCAGCCTTTCTGCCGCCTCTCTCACTGGCAGAAGTGCTGGTGGGAAACGAAGAAGGAGGCAACAAAATGAAAATTATCTCATCAGTTTTGCAATGCAATATGCGGGTTATGGAGAATGTTACTAGAGAGGCAAAATCCGCTGCCCCACCTTCGAATTTCACCATCAAAATGGTAAACCCAGTTCACACCCATCTGGTTTAGCAAGTGAAATTTTAAGGTGTCAGAAAAGTAGTGATAACTAACAGGGGGCGAGAGCTGACTCAAAACTCGCGTCAATCCATCCACCACTCTCACAGCTGTTGATTAACTTCTCCAGTCACGCAACACGTCCCAAACTCCCAAAGAATTCCTCCATCTTGTGGATAAAGTTATTTTCTCAGACTCTGTTCCTACTTTGAGAGTCATAACTACACACCGTGGGTGGAGTGGATACATGGCTTAGTCAAGACCAAGAAGGTCCAAATAGTTTCCCATGCTAACAAAGGTGCCGCCTTTTACTCGCCACTTCGGGTGGTTAATGTTCTCCGATGTCAAATCAACGAAAAAAAGTGAAATGCTGGCAGAACGTATAACAACGAAGCGTTGGCAATAAAGAGAAGTCAAAAAATTGGGAAGAAGTTGAAGAGGCAAGAGGTGGGTGGTAAAAACGTCATCTTGCGGGGCAGTGATAGGTGCATCGAGCTCTTGGAAGAATCGACGGATCAAAAGACGGGGAGGTGAATGCGAAGATGAAAGAATAGACATGCAAGTCAAAGCTAGACAGGTAAGTGAATAGTGAGGACTTTAAGGTCAAGCTCTCACCAACCTCAACATCATTTATTCGCTACTGATTGCAGCTAGATGAAATCAACTAGCTCATTGGAAATACTTATTGCGCATTTTATAAAAAAATAACATCAAAGTCAACAAGGCACAGGCGGCGACCAAACAGACACGCACACTAACACAGGCTTAACCTACCTTCCAGACACCTCCACGACCGAACCAGATTGGAGACCCCGACACTCTAGTGCCAGCACCTTTAAAATACCCGTAGACCGCCTGTCGCTTGCCACTAAGGTTTCGCATTCGTATGAAGTGACATTCGGTACTTTGAAGCCATACGCCCAGGCCCTACTTAGTGCAAGCAAGTTTCAAGGAATGCAATTGGTCCCATACAAGGCCTCAAAGTCGGAATGCAAATTACAGCCCCAAACTCTACAAGTTGCAAATCACACATACTCATGGAATG
This sequence comes from Hydatigera taeniaeformis, assembly GCA_900622495.1. Taxonomy (NCBI): domain Eukaryota; kingdom Metazoa; phylum Platyhelminthes; class Cestoda; order Cyclophyllidea; family Taeniidae; genus Hydatigera; species Hydatigera taeniaeformis. The sequence continues at coordinate 1,387 of UYWX01020497.1, read as the reverse complement.
ATTGGGAAGTGACGGTTGACTCAGATTTGGACACTAACCGTACTTCGGCGCCGTACTTCTCTTGTCGCCCAAGTCCTCCGTCTTCTCCCCCCTTTCACATACCACAAGACCTTTATAAGGCTATTTGTGCACCAGCCGATCAGGCATGTTGGATGGCGAGGTATACATTCTTAAAGAGAGCATAAGAATAGTCGACTTAATGGGTTTCTAAGGCGCTTGGCGGATGGATGCAGCCAGAAGAAGCAAGTGGATGTAAGGTCTGATAAGGGGAAGAGCAGTGGAGCAGCAGATTGAAAAAACAGGTAGTCAGATGGGGTGGTAAGTGTGTTGAATATGTAGGCGGATTTAGAGTGAATTTAATCCCGTGGATTGACAAGCGGCGCTGAGATAGGTAAAGGAGCAAAGTAAAGGAGGAAACTGTGGAAGACACACATTGAGATAACTATTTTGATATGCACTTAAAGGGAGGATAAAAGAGACAAATTAAAGGTAGAGAATAGAGAATGAACAGTTTTTTTGGAATGGAATATACTTGAACGAATTTGTGTAGCTACTCATTGGCACAACAACCTTAGTTGGTCGTCTGAAATCATTATTTGCGCTACTTTCCAAGAATCTTCCCAAACTCCTTGCAGTCTTCATCTCATGCTCAAGCAGCTAGGTAGAATAGTTGGAAGCATCTAGTCCTCCCAAAAACTAATGCCGTGTTTCGCAGGAACTTTAGTTAAGTTTGGCATATCTCAGCTGATTACCCAAAATTGCCCACCGAACAAAGGCACAGGTTTTCGATTTGATGGCGCGAATACACAACTGAGAACATCTAAAACAAACTGACACTGTGTTCCGAATGAACTCTCTTCTAAAACAAAATCAGAGAACTTATTTTGTGGCAGCTAGGCATGCCTGAGCTACTACGTTTTCAATGTGAGCGCTTAACATTTCAGCTTCCGAAATGTCTCAAATGCTATTTGCTATTGCAACAAACTCCAAAAGGCTACTGGCCAAAATGCAACCAATCACGTCACGTGGATGACCAATCAGAACCGGAAAATACGTCACCTAACAAGTATGAAATCCTCAAATGCCTGAAGCATTTCAAATGAGTGCACTGGCATTAAATGTACCTATCAACCGAACATATTTACAGCAGTCACTTTGGCGACATTTTTATACACCATTAAATCTACGAGTAAATAATATCTGGACGCGAGAACGTCGAGTGTTTACCTAATCAACTGACAATATTTTTTGCGTATTTGTTTACTAGTCCAAGGAAAAGGAAGTTGCACATTTGATCCCATCCCTTCAACAGTAGCCACTTAGATAACCAACTTGGATTCCATTCAGTTCTACGCCATTTGTGATCCCTTTCCAACTATGGCAACTT